>APFE030542200.1:124691-135309 GCA_000404065.3 Pinus taeda | reverse complement strand
TTTATAACTTTAGACACGCATCTAGAAGCAACAAGAAGTCACTAACATACCCTAAAAGTAAATTTAAAAAAAAAAAAATTTAAAAAACACAAGTTAATAAGGAAACGTGGGTCGTATGGCGCTGAAACGCGTTTCCGACCGTACTGACCACGTTTCTGTTTCGGGAAACGTGGCAGTACAGCCAGAAACGTGTTTCACGGCCGTACCAAACGCGTTTTCGCGTTTCGTACCCGTTTCCGTACGGAAACGGACCTCTATACCACGTTTCCTGCAACATAGACTAACACCTATTGATTGAGGGGTGGGCCTTGGAACTATCACTTCCCCTTGGGGGCTAGAAGCACCTAATAGGGTTGACGATTAGCCACCTCTATGAAGGTAGGGAATGTTACCACAAAATCTAGCAGGCCTTGGAGAGGTCCTCATGTATCACCTTGCACGTAAAAACCTAGAATATTTATTATTGGTTATCATTAACTTACCGAGGTTCTTCCCATCTGAGAAAGTTCATAAAGAGTAGGGGAACTCGATTATGGTGATAGTGAACCATTGTCCCAATATTAGCACTTAGTCTAGCTCTTTTCTTGTAGGGTTTCCCTCTCCAAGGCCTGCTAGATTTTGTGGTAACATTTATGGTGTTTTTGTTGGGGAGGAAGCAAGTCTACTGTTATGAAGTATTTACCTTCTTCCCTAATGACAAGATATATCTTTTATGGGGACTCCATTGGAAGAACAAAGCCCTTGTTCTTCATTGAACCTCAAAGTCAATGTTTGTAGGGTGGAGCAAGCATCTCTCAAGGCATCTTAAATTCCCCCTGGTGACTCCTAGTTTGTATGTTATGTGAGACTCAAGGCAATGGTTCATTGGGGTCTACATAAGATATTCCTTGTTTTGGATGTCGAGGAAATTCCTGGATATCCAAATAGGTGGGATGCAAATTGTAGGAAAAATACTCCCAAATTCAATGGAGATCCCTTCCTCATTCGTGGACTATGTCATCAATTTCCTCAAGTACGCTTCTAAAATCAACATGATTCATGAAGATGCTCTCATGTGGCTTTTCATTGATTCCTTTGGGGAAGATCAAAGGGATTGCGCTTAAACAATGTAGACCAAAGAGTATCCTTCCATTAGTGTTCTTGTTGAAGAATACCTTAAATATTAGGGACCAAGCAGTCATGTTGAGCATATTATACAAAACTTGATTGTTGCTCTCCAAGAAGAGGGCCTCCTTTGCCATATTGAAGAAGTTGAAGAAGAACATCATGAGAAAGAGTCCTTTCTAGATCATCAGGATGAAAGCATTAGTGAAGATATTGAGGGTGATTTTAAGAAGAAGCGTGATAAGGATCCCGATGAATATGGCTCTTTGGAGAATGAAGATGAGAATAGCCCCTCCCTTTTCAAGGATGTTATCAATGATAATGCGCTCATTGAAGAACTTAAATAGGTTGATCCCATTGATCAAGCCTATTTTGGTTGCATCTTTTCAATATGATCCTTGTAATGTATAGCCTAGTTATTGTAATCCTACATGCCAGCGATTGCCTCATCCCTCCTATTGTGTCCCTAAGGAGACCATGAAGTGTTGCATCACAAAGAAGGATTTTCAAGAGGAGTGCTTGAGCTTAATCATTCACTTCTGTATATTCAAACTTGAGGGAATGATTCGATGGTGCATGCATGATTCTCCTTTTTCCCTTGCATTCATGGTTTCTTTTCATAGAATATAGTCAAATTATTTTCCCACCTCCCACCCTTGTGATCTTGCATATGACTATGTTATTCCTTCTCTTAGATTTATCTCATGATTGATAATAAGGATAAGAGGAATGATATGGATCTCATAATATGTTGGTTACATTGGTTATATGACTATACTTAGCTTCTGCATAGTATGTTAGTATTACATGGTAGTGTAGATGCATTGCATATCATGTTTGCATAGCTAACATCATCACATCATGTTCTCATTGTAGTTTAGTATTGCATCTTAGAAGAGATTTACTTTTATGTATGGATTTATTATTTTCATGATAAACATGGGTGATACAAGCACACTAGTGCACATGCTTCCAATACTTGGTTTATGGTGCAGGGCACAAGTCTATGTCCCAAGAGATTGTTGGAGTTCACATGACCTCCCTGTTCGAGTACATGGACCATGCGCTCTACAATGAGCTCATGTCCCAGTTGGAGCTAGATGTTGCCCACCAAAAGTGGGTACCCCTAGGAGAGCTTTGCTCCTATTCATCTTGTTTAGTTAGCAAGCCCTGAGAGCCACCTCATAGCCGATGTGATGTGCCACTTTTATCTCCTCTCCCTATATCAGTTGTATGTCTCCTCGTCCATCTATCGAGAGCATGTCTTAGAAGGTGGGCAATCCGATCCAAATGGTATGTTTTTCATTGTGCAATCAGGTGCTTATGCTTGTTTTTCATTTGGGCATTCTAGGCATGGATTATTGGTTAAATTGGAATAAGCACGGGCTTTGACCGTGGTTCTTCCTCCCCTTTATGAGCTCCCAGGGTGTGGAATTGAGATAGAAGGCTCCTGGGGTTAAGGGAACTTTGGACAATAGGGTATCACCCCTATCTGTTACCAATAGGGTTGGAGTAGTATCTCACCCTATCTTGGTCTTTGCGGAATATACTCTAGTTGGCATCACACCCACAAGCAGGGCTTGTTGGGATTGTCCCTCCTCGTCTGGCCAAAGGGTTGAGGAGGCTTGGATGCGTGTGATCCTTACCTCTTGGTAACTCGAGTATCTCGTCCAAGCTCGGATTATGATGCAGGTGTTCTACCACATGATTATTGAGGGTCATCATTGGGAAGATCAATAGACAATAAGACAGGTCGAGTAGTATCTCTCCTATATCACCTATTGCTCGATATGGGGTCATAGTAGTAGCTCCCCCATGAGATTTTGAGTTGAGTAGTAGCTTCCCGATGTGGTTCCAGTTTGAGATGTTCTCCCTGACGATATGCTCTTCTATGTTGATGTGGATCATAGATCTGAGTCCTCGCCTATATTTCTGGGTAGTAGCCCGCTGATAGATATTTTCGGGAAGTAGCCCTTTGACAGAGATTCCGGGCAGTAGTCCGCTAACAGCGGCTAGTATCCCAATGAATAGAGGGTGGTAGCTTAGGCTCCCCTCCGATGAGAAATTCTTCTTCTAGATTCGAGAGTATTCAGCATATGAGCAGGGACAATCAAGTGATAAGCATGAATGAGCAAGAGATCAATTGAGATGATTAGTGACGATACAAGATGATGAGATACTTGAGATTGGATATGATTTGATGACAGGATACACGTGACATGATGCAAGTGGAATGCTCCCTAGTTGAGAGAGAGTGTTAAAAATATGCAACTGTGGTCCAATTCCACTTTGGACAGCTCACCTAATAGAGATAATGATTGCATTGAATTCCTCTTTTCAAGAGAACCAAAATCGACCTAAAAATCACTCAAATCGAATAAGGGAATGTGTACTTATGAAGAAAAACCCACATGTGCACATTTGATAAGGTCAGCCCTAAAGCAAAATGGACAACCTTGAAAGGTTATAAATACAAGTGCCCTCTACCTCATTTGGACACAATGATGAGAAACTCTTGTACCTTGATTTTGGCTCACACAGGTCTGAGGCTCGTCCACGAAGGTTCCGGTTCGCTCTGAGGTGAAATTGTAGGGTCTGAAGCTCGCATCTTTGATTTAGGGTTTTGGGCCCCAACGTAGGCACAGAACAGGAAGGATTCAACAATAGTTGCATGCACAGAAGCTCATCCGTGCGACTGGAGCCTTCCAGTCACACAGTCAACTCTCCATCCATGCGACTGGGCATTTAGGGTTTCCGCAGTCCAAATTTCACCCCAGTCGCTCGCATGCCAGGCTTAACGAAGCGACTAGTAAAGCTATAGTCGCTCGCATGACACCTCCTACGTGCGACCGACATCTAAAAGATGAAATCACAGTCTTTCGAAGATTTCGCTCAGTGACCACAAGGTTCGGCAGTTGACTACAAACAGTGACAGTTCATCATAGTCTTCATAATCAGAGCTTTGAGCATATATATTGTTGGGTTCATTTCATGGATGTTGTAGTTGCTTTGCTGGTTAGTTGCATAGATGAAGTAATGGATCATTGTACTCCCTTTTGCTAAATTATTTGATGACAATCTAAGAAGAAGAATTTGCAAGGTTTTCCCCATAGTGAGTTTTGCCCTATTCTCCGACCAATCCTAGTATCTCTATGTGTGATTACTTTTCTTCTATTGTTCCTTTATGTTTCGTTGCATTGATGATGATGATTTTGTTCTTTCTACATAGTTGCATATCATGATGAATAATGATGTAAATCTGAATAATGTTATGATGTTATGGGGTGAACTTAATGTGTTAATGAAGAAATGCCATTATCAAAGCAAAGAACAGTATAGCCCTATGAAAAAAAGTAACAGTTGATAATTCATCACCTCAAAATCATACTTTTTGCGTGGTAAATATCTCTATTTTAGGGCTGACATCATAAACCCTACGCAAACCCTAATCTAGTCCTAGGATTCAACTTGGGGCTTCTTGAAGGCTTATTGTCCCAAATAATTAATCATATTCATCTAATCCAGTGTTTCCTTTCTCTTGTGTACCTTTATATGCTTGTTATCCTTGCTTATTCACTAAACCCTAGGTCACTTAAGCCCTAAAAATAGGCCTTTGGATGGCACACTTCACCTTATCCTTGCTAATTTGATCCTTGTTCTCAAGTCGATTGCCTATCCTTAGCCTATCATGATCACCTCCAAACCCTAAACTTAAGATATTCATTAGGTGACCTACATAGGTAAGCCTCCCTTGTGATGAAAATCTACTAAAGAGCAAGAGGTGGTGGCTATGGTGACAATGGGCCACACCTCGTGCTGTTGTCACTTGGTCTAGTCCTTGTCTTGTGAGCTCCCCTCAAAAGACTTGCTAGATTTTGAGGCAACAGATCCTATTACCCATGTATGTACAAGGGTAACCATAAGATAATTTTTTTCTCTCACAATGCAAATTCCTAGTTGTTAGTTTTTGTAGCATCCAACAGGTGTTCTAGTCTCGAATTGTGTCAGAGAGGCTACGAACACGAGATCTTCAAAACCCATAAAAGATTTTGGGAGACAAGCTTGTGAAACACCTTAATCAAATTAATTAACCATCATTTAAATTTTTCCTAAGTCTAACTTAGGAAAATTTCTTAATTAATAGCAATTAATTAAGGAAATGTGAGAATGCTCGAGAAACTCACACAGATTGTCATTTATGGGGATCTAACCATGGTCCTTGGTTCACTAAGGAGAGATTATAAGAGTAGGACAATGGGGATGGAGAAGACACATCGAGTGAGAGGGAGATCAAGGCAAATCAAATTTCCCAAATGGCAAAGATTCAAGTAGGGAAGAATTTGAGCCAATGATGGCTTGGAATTCTCTTGTTGCCTCCTTTTTTTGTTATGATGGTGTTGGGGAGCAGAAGGAGGACAAATGATGAAGATGATGAAGAAGTGGGTAGTGGTGGATTAGGAAACCCTAGAGAGGAGTACCAAGAGGAAGAAGAGAAGGAGGATAATGAAAGTGGAGATGATGATGGCAAGAAAACCAAAGTTGACCAAACTCACTTGTGGAAATATGTTACTAGACTTTCTGGACGAAAAGGGGGTGGAACTGATGAAGATGATGAAGAAGTGGGTAGTGGTGGATTAGGAAACCCTGGAGAGGAGTACCAAGAGGAAGAAGAGGAGGAGGATAATGAAAGTGGAGATGATGATGGCAAGAAAACCAAAGTTGACCAAACTCATTTGTGGAAATATGTTACTAGACTTTCTGGACGAAAAAGGGGTGGAACCACTAAATTTACATGTCCCCATTGCAAAATCACTTTCATGGGTTCATACACTCGTGCCAAAAAACATCTCTGTGGGAAAATGACATGGGATGGAAATAAGCAAGATAGGAACCAAAACATGTGGAAGTGTGTCAACATAACAAAGAGCCAAATACATAAGGGAAGAGGAAGAAGCCTAATGCAAATCTAAAAGATCAAAGGGTGACTTTGAACATGACACCACTAGCCCACAATCACATAGACTAAAAACGCCATCGACATCCCACCCATGGTATGGGATACCAGTGTTGCGAACATCGCGATTTTTTCAATTTTGAAAAAATCGAGATTTTTTCGATGCACCGATATAATGGTTGATTTTTTGGCGATTTTTTTATTTTCAAAAAATCACGAAAAAAATCAAGATTTGGTTATTAAAAATCGTGACCACCGAAAACAACAACTTACAAATGCGATTTTGAGGTCTTTCTGTCATTTTTTTCAGACACAGGACAAGGGTGAGAGCTAAGGAGGAGGAGAAATCATCTATAAGAGAAAGAGAGCAAAAATGAAAAAAGTGAAGGAATTTAGCATCCCAAGCAAGAAAAATTCAAGTTTGGACCAAGTTTCTTCAGCAAAGCGTGGTTTTCAGGTATGGGCATCAAATTTGGCCCTTTTTTGTTTTTTTCTTGTTTTTCCTTGGGTTTCTATCACCCGTTTATTTTCAATGATTTTTTATTGGATTTGATTGTATTTTTTTCCATTTTTGTTGCATATAGTGGAGAGGGTTTATTTTGGTTGAAATGCAAAAAACTTGATTGTTAGATTTATCAGTTTAATTTTTTCTTGTGCCCTAGCTTTTTTCCATCATTTTTGCTTGGATTTGAATGTGTATTTTTTCCATTGTTGTTGCATTGAGTTGAGGTTTTTTTTTTGTCAAAAATTCAATATGTTGTATGTAAATTTTAATTTTATTCTTTTAACTTGCAATTCTTCTTGTGCCCTAGGTTCAACTTCAAACTTCATCTTACATTAAAACTCAAGAGTTCAACAAAGTTACAAACATGCCAAGGAAATTGGACCCTCCGTGGAAATTTGGTGAGCCTAATGGAGGGTTTGATAAATCAAACTTGACTTGCAAGTTATGTGGGCATCATATGATAAGGGGGTATACAGATTGAAGTATCACCTTGCACAAATTCCTAGACATGGAGTAGGGCCTTGCACAAATACAAATCCAGAAATCATCTGAAGAGCCCTCAAATCATTGGAAGAAATAGAGCAAACCAAATTGTCCAAGGCAACTCTAAAGAGTCAACTAACAGGGACTTGGATTCGAGTGTCAAGATTGGGCGGTAAACAAGAAAGTGGTACTGGTTCTACTTTAGCATAAGTATCTACATCCAACCCTGTAGCTGCCTCATCATTTTTTGTTCCTAGAACCACACCTCGTTCACAACCATCTATCTCTTCAATTATTAAAAAAAAGGAGAAAGAAGAAGATGACAAGTTGTTGGGCAAGTTTCTTCTTTGGAGTGATATTCCTTTCAGCATTGCAAGGAACAATCCATTTTTCTAGCCCACGGTTGATGCTATTGTTGTTGGCCCAAGGTACAAAGTCCCTTCTTATGATGACTTTAGAGGGCGCATTCTTCAAAATGAAAAAGTTGACTGCACTAGGAGATTGGAGGAGTTTAGGGCATCATGGGCACACATAGGATGCACTGTGATGTCAGATGGTTGGATCGATCAAAAGGGTAGAAGCCTTATAAACTTCTTGGTTAATTGTCCCAAGGGGACAATGTTTATGAAATATGTTGATGCATGTGCACATTTCAAAGATGCATGGTTATTATGTGATTTGTTGGATGTTTTCTCATTCTAGAGGTGGGTCTAGAACATGTTATAAGTCATAACGGACAATGCTGCAAATTATGTTGTTGGCAAAATGCTTATGGAGAGGCATCCTACATTATTTTGGACACCTTGTGATGCACACTGCATTGATTTGATGTTGGAGGACATAGGAAAAATTCTTCTTGTCAAGGATATTGTTGAGTCATCAAAAAGCATTACAAAATTTATATATAATCTTGCATTTATGCTTTATTTGATGAGAACATTCACCAACAACAAGGAGTTGGTGTACCCTGCCATTACACGGTTTGCCACCAGTTTCATATCTCTTCAATCCCTCTTGAATTCTATGTGGAATGGAATGTTTCTTTCAGATGAGTGGTGTGCTTTGGTATTTAACCACAAACCAAAGGGAGAGGCCATATGCAGATTAGTTTCATCCCAGGAAAGCTTCTGGACAAGAGTGCAGGAGTTGTGCAGCATTACTGAACCTCTGGTAAAGGTTCTTCGATTAGTTGATGGAGACAAGCCCGCAATGGGCTACTTGTATGGGGCCATGGATAGGGCCAAAGAATCCATTCGGACCTAGTATGATGATAAGAGGGATGAGGGGTTTCAGAAACAACTCCTCCTATGGGAAGTGATTGAAGAGCAATGGAAAAATACACTCCATCGTCCCTATTGTCACTCACTGCTAAATATGCTTGTAATTGTGAAAAGGGTAAGAAAGAGCAGTGAAGCTTGAAGCCATTTCCCAAGCCACAGAAGCTATCAGAGCTTAATCGAACCCTCTCCACCGCATAGTGCTCTAAAAGAGCTTTCCAACGTTATATGGAAGTCCAAAAAGGGACTTATAGAGCATGAGATATGGCTTGTTGAAGTTACCCATGGAAAGCTAGAAGACAAGGAGAAGAAACGTAAAGAAAATCGCAAATAGGAGGTCTGGGAGCCAATCTCATTGCACATCGGCCATCCCATGATCCCGCAACCCCGCAGTCCCACAGTGTCGCGATCATGCTGTCCCACAATACCGCGACCCCGCAGTGCTGCAATCCTGCAGTCCCGCAGTACCACGACCCCGCAGTCCCGCAGTGCCGCGACCCCGCAATCCCGCGACCTTGCAGTCTCGCAACTTCACAATAAATCCCGCATATCGGCGATCAGCATGTCAGCAGGGTTCTAACTTTAAAAAACTTGCGGTATTGCCGATTTGCCATTCAGTGTTAAATCGTCGAGGAGGGGCCAATTCTATTTAACAAAAGAATTCATGAAAAAACCAAGGCCAGGCAGACCCTTTCTCTCTCCTCCACGTGGCAGTACAGAAGGTGACGCGGCAAGTACAGAGGACACGTGTCACTCAAATTCAACATTTTCAGGGGTCCTACGACAACATTTCTAAGTGATGCGTGTCATCACTCACAGGGTGACACATGGCAGTGATGACGTCACCCCCCGTAGATTGGCGATCAACGGTCGCACAAGTTAAAGTGCTCCTACACCAAAGTCTCCAGGCTTGCGATTGAGATATGCAAGTAATCCTCCCGGACGCGATATTTTATTTGTCATATCTCATGAGGACTTTGCGTCTGGACTGTCGGCCTGTGATGTAAAAAAGACGTAAAGTCCCTCCCTCTCCCGTATTGCGATTGGAATACAGTTGGTGGGCCCAATCCTGCAGGTCGGTGATCGTAGGTATCACTGGGTGTTATCAAAGGCAGGTGCGGGATTCCCAGTAACAAACGAAAACAACCCCCGGACACAGGTCTAAAGGTCTTAGCGCCTGAAGGCTAAGCCCCTAGCCGCAGCCCCTGGTCATATGAGGAAAACAACAGTATAGAGGGCCAAACTTAAGGGGGCTAAGGAACATTGAAACCCGCCATTCTGTAGTGTTTGTAAGGGTAAAGGCCCTGATTACAGCAAGGCCCCTAGAGCACGGTACAGGGTAGTAAAGGCGTATGGGTCAGCAGCTAGAGCATTGATTAAAGCATGGTGCAGTGGTGAACCAGTATGGGGAGGCTCAACAAGACTTGATGGCTCGACATGGAGCTCCACTCCAATACATGGCAAAGAACTGCCTAGATGCACTCCATTCCTTCTCCGTGACAGGCATTCGCAGCAACCCACTCCCTATTCCACAGAACCAATCGTTCACGCAGTAAAGGCAGAATTGACAGAAAACAGCCGAGCAACAGGGGGAGCACATCATGGCTGAGATGCGGCTTGACCAGAGACCTTCACAGGGACAGCAGAGGGACACCTGCTACTTCCTCTTTCCATTTCCTTTCTTTGTTGATTAATTTCTGTTCATTTCCAAGAAGGGATCGAATCCCAATTGTAATCGTTTTGGGCAACAACACCTTACATGGGCCGAGACAGCTAGTCTAGCAGTCAGTTGGAGCTCTGGCTCAAGTATTCTGTAAACTATAATTCGAGCTCCCCCTCTACTTATAAAATGGGGGAAGCAACACTTTAACCTGGGGGTTGGCTGGTTCCGGAATTTTTCACCCGCAGGGTTTGAATTATGAGATGCCATTTTGGTTCAATTTGTTTTTCATGGGGGGTTCGCTGATATCGTGTTGAATGTATGGACTGGTTATTTGGACCCTTTAAGATAAATGGCATTTCCCTGTTGATTCCAAGCATGATCGATGTGCAGTTTGTTTTCCCTTTTGCACCTCATTTCATAAGTTGTTTTTCCTTCTCTGAAATAGTGTGATGAGATTGTTGGTTTCTCCTTGGTTCATGAATTTACCCTGGTTGCTAAATAGAAAACAGTGTCTGTGTGTATTACAAATTTACTTGTGTTGTTCAATAGCCTATAGCACCCGTAGTAACTACAGATTTACTTGTGTTATTAGATTAGCCTGCAGTACCTGTACGAGCACAACCTTTCTCACA
>APFE030542200.1:77511-123159 GCA_000404065.3 Pinus taeda | reverse complement strand
AATTCATTAAATAATATTTTTTATAATTATTATTTTATTATTTATAATTTATTAATTTATGACCCTTGTACAGGTTGGGGTCCCAGCGACTTAATGACATGGTCTACATCTACTACAATCTTCAATTGTGGGTGAGGCAACTTGAGAGGAGCCCTGATGTGGAGGCCATCTCATTGGATGGGATTGACACCACTGCTACATGTAGGGTTGAGGCCAAGAGGCCTCTCATGGAGTCGATTGCAAGTTCAAAAGCCTTAATTTTGGAAGGGAAGCCTTACTTGAAGTGTCACATTGCCCATTACTTGCAAGCTTGGTTTGCTTAGATGACAAAATGATTAAATGTACCTAATGATGTAGATGCTAGCACTGGATATTGTGTATAATTGTCAGGTGGTTTCAAAATGTCTTGGGCAACTTAACTGGGGCTCAAGTCCTTCAAAGGAGTATACTGGAACCCACAGTTGAGGCATTGAGAGCCATGGGTTTCCAAACTATAGTAGAGCATCACACTTGGCCATGGGCACCTCCAACACCGACAACATTCCAACACTTCGCCCTACATTGATGACTTTTATGGGATGATGCACTTGGACCTGGCATGCCCCTAACCAACTTAGCACTTTGTGAGGGTCGGTCGTTGGATCCAGGGCCCATAGGAGGATGTTCTCGTACCTTGAGATATGAGAGGGCTAGTAGCACCTTTAGAGCCTTCAACGTTGGAGCAGAGACAAGCACTTTTACCAGCTAGAGACCCATGAGACCACTTTTGTGCCCCAAAACCAAAATTGGAGTCCACAAAAGGATATTGACAGAGACCTCGAGGATGATTTTAGAGGGCTTCTACACACTTCATGGCACCCCTAGCCCTTAACGTTAACCCTTATAGAGCTTATGCTAGCGTGACGTCAACATATTCTCTATTTCGTCTCACACGTGTGGGTAAAATTGAGTTCGTTTTCTTTGTCTACCAAGTCAACTTGTGACCTAGAGTGTTGCTTGCCCATTATTTTATCCTTTTAAGGGGGCTAATAAGCTAAATTAGAACTCGACCTCCTCACAGATAGAGGAGGCCTTCATTTGTATCTGATGATCACATCACACTTGGATATTTGGCCTTGTGCATTTCAACCTCTTGAACTTATGAGAAAATCGGATCTTTGATGCATTTTGATATTTGGAACTAGATTGTGGTGCTTTGGACCTATTCTTTGGATGAATGGAATGGAATCTTTGCATGTTATTTTGTAATTGCATATAAATGTTGAATATCTATCTTCTTCCTGTCTAATGTATAGAATATTGTTGATTCTTGTTATTGAAATTGTGCACTAATTTATTGAAAAACTATTGAATGTTGAGTTATCTTATCTATTGCATGCATTACTCATACATAAAATGTGAATGAATGTCCTTAGTGTTGAAATTTTCGTAGCTCTCCAGTGAAAAATCCATATTCCATTGCATAGGTAATTATTGGAATTGTGCTGCTAGGGAATCAAAATTTCAGTCTCCTTAGAGACTATTTGTTAATTTGAAGCATAACTGACTCCATACTCCCAAGGGATAAGGGACTAGTTCATTTAGTTGGCGATCAAACTCTCTTTTAGTCCATAGTTTCTCTCTCTCCAAATTCAGCCCCTTTAAGGCCAAGTGAGCTAACTAGGGCTTGATGTTGTTGATTTTGGGTAGCATCGGATGTGCTCTAGCTCCGAAATTTTGTGGAGGGGATAGAATACATAAGATCTCCAAGACCCAGATATCATTTGGAGAAATTCCACCCAAATTGAGAGTTATTAAAATAATTAATATTTTTAATGGGGTTCCTAAGTCTAAACTTACGAAAATATAAATATTAATGGGTATTAATAAAAATATGGGTGAGAAACTTCTAAGAGACGAGGATCAAGTCTGTTTTAATCTTAGTTGTTGATTAGGGACTTAATATCAGCCATTGATTCATCAACAGGAAAAGTATAAGAGGAGGCTTGAGGGTCAGTTGGAGATACACAGAGAGATCAAATCAGTTCAATTTTTCTTGAGCGTGGTTTGCTGAGAAAATCGAACTAGTGATCTGAGTTGCAGTGAGAGGGGCAGAAGCAGAGATTTGGATCAGAAAGGAGTTCTGAGCCAAAGAGTACCAGGCAGAGAGGCAGTAGTAGCATCAAAGAGGCAGTACTAGCATCAAAGAGACAGCATAGAGGCCTACGCAGCCCAGGAAGGGGCTCACGCAGTGCTGACGCAGGCCAAGAGGGTCTCAGTCTCTTGCAGTGGCAGTGCAGGATATTCGTCAGAAATTCGAGATTTTACCGGAGAAGCGAGGTTCTGAGCTGGGAGGGCTGAACAACAGTCTTCCTCTAGCAAATTGATCCAACAGAAGGGGTGACGCAGTCTCCGAGAGGCAAAAGCCCAAGCAAGGATTGCGTTGGGATTTCGCAGTGCTTGCCGATGTCAAGCCACTCAATGGATCAGTTGTGATTTGGAGAACGAGGTAAACCCTTGTATGTATTTCTTGCTACCAAGGTTTCTCTAAAAGGTTAGTCGATGTGAGAGGCAACTTGTTCTACTCAAATTTTGCTTGCTCAATAATACAAACCCTCTATCTGTTGCACTGGTTTTCCCGCGTTGGGTTTTTCTAGGTATGTGTGGTCCAAAAAAAACGGTGTCCCTTGTGTGTTTGTTT
Source organism: Pinus taeda (assembly GCA_000404065.3). NCBI lineage: Eukaryota > Viridiplantae > Streptophyta > Pinopsida > Pinales > Pinaceae > Pinus > Pinus taeda. The sequence continues at coordinate 120,479 of APFE030542200.1, read as the reverse complement.
CATCTATTGTTTCAGTTTATGATCTGTATGTCAGTGTAGTTTGCAGTAGTGTTTTTCATCATTGTTTATAAATTAAATAACTTGTTGAATGAAATAAAAAGTATGATATGCCAAACCAGTAACTACGTAGGATTTCTGTTTGTAAAGATTCAGAAATTTTCACATGGTATCAGAGCGTTACAAATCATAGGACACTGAAGCCACTAGCCAAGAGATCCAGCAAATCTACTGCAGAGAGGCAATTGTCCCGAGTGACAACGTTATTCTAGAGCCAGAGACGCAAAGGAAGAGTTAAGCAGTGCAGAAGAGGTGATGCAGAGGCTCACGCAGTTCCTACATCAGCATTCTGAGCCAGGAGAGGGTGACGCAATAGCTAGGAGGAGCCCACGCAGTGATTGCGTCAACTATCTAGGCCAGCGCAGAAGCAGAGAAGGGCAGATCGAGCTCAGACACAGCCACGTCATCTTTCTAAGCCAAGAAGGAGTGACGCAGTGGCCAGGAGGAGTTGAACTTGCTCACGCAGTGACTGCACATAACCTGAGGGGCTCAAATCAGCTAGTTGTTAGGGCAGAAGGAGCAATGCAGATTCCATCTGTGGTACTAGTGGGACATTGTTGTTGTTGTTGCAGAACAATGTCTATGGACACAAAGCCGAGGTAGAGGGAGTCACTGCCTTAACGGATTTCTTGCCAAAAGAAATCTAAGTCCGAGTTGTTGAACAGCAACAAAGGAGGATTGGAGATGGGGTGATTCGACATTATTTGGCAAGAGGATTTCCATGAAGGAAATCAAGACTCAAAGGGAGTCTAGAAGGAACTTGTACCTTAGAGGACTAGCGCCAAAGAAATCAAGATCCAAGTCTTGCTGGGGCAGCAGTGAGAGAGGGAGAAGAGAACTTGTTCTATACTTGTTTGAGCAAGGATCGCAGTTAATGGACTAAGGGATCAGGATAGATTGGATGGAGCATCTAGTTTTGTCATTTGGAAGGCCAGGATCCTGGCAGTCTTGGACAAGAATCATATCAAGGGTTATGTCTTGAAAGTGGTGGTTGTACCTGTCGATGTTGATCCTCTCAAGAAATACGAGGAGGCTCAAGCAAAGGTGAAGTGCATGATCTTGGAAGTGGTCAAGGATCATGTGATCCCACATATTGCTGAAAAGGAAACAGTAAGGGAAATGTGGGAGGCCTTGACCACCTTGTATGAGGGAACTTCTGTTCAACGGAAGATGTTGCTTGAGAACCCGCTGAGACAGTATCAAATGTAGAAGGGAGGAGAACTCGATCCCTTCCTTCTCAGGTTGCAAAGGATTCGAGACCAGCTGACTTCTGTGGGGTCTACCCCAGATCTTGAGTTCATGGTTAGGACTGCCCTGAATGTAGTCACTGAAGACTGGGAGAACTTTGTCCAGAGCATCTTGGGCAGGGATTCTCTCCCTAGTTGGGAGGAGATGTGGGCAGCTCTTCGACAAGAAGAGATTAGGCAGTTAACCAAGAGAGGAAGTAGTGGTAAAGGAATAGGAGTCAAGAAGGATGCAGCTCTCACATCAACAAGACAGCCAACGCATCAAACGAGGAAAAAGAAAGACATAACCAAAGTCAAATGCTTCAGATGTGGGGAACTGGGACATTTCGCCACTCAGTGCCCTCGGAAGAAGGGCAAGGAAGAGAAGTCTAACTCGAAAGTTACTCCAGCGAAAGCTGATAAGGAGGATGATGACAGGGATTGTGCCATGAGTGCTCATGCACCTTTGGAGAAGAGGTGGGGCAACATTGAGTTGTAGTTGGGAGGACTACATAGGGGCAAGATCCTTGAGGTGCCCAAACTCTTGGATCACAAATGGCTACAGGAGCCCTTAATGATAGTATTAGAATGACGGGAGTCAGTTGGTACGAGGGATGATGGAGCAACAATGGCAGAGCTAGAGTGCCAGAGTCTGAAGCAGCGCTGTGAAGGTTTCAACAGTGCAAGAGGCACAAAGCAGATTGAAGCAGCGCAGTAGCAACAGAGGGTCAGTACAAATTAGCAGCAGAGGTAGCTTCAGCATCTCAAGGTACCAGACTGACTAGCATGTCAGTTTTCGTGAGTTTTCCGTTGCTTACTTCTCAGGAACTGAGTTGTAGTACAGTAGTTAGCAGTGGCAGTGCTATGGCCAGCATGATGCAGCATATTGACAGGGAGTTACAATACAGATGTAGCAATGACAGTGGAAGTATCATGCACAGCAATACAAGATGCAACAGTTCAGTGGATGAAGGGTAGCAGGTCAAGCATCAGCAACACAGAGGACCGATGTTGTGGATCAGCGTGATACTTCTATTGGGAAGTATTGCTAAAGCACATTCCTCGCTAAGATGGAGTGTTGATTTCGGGTAGCGTCGGATGTGCTCTAGCTCCGAAATTTTGTGGACGGGCTAGAATACATAAGATCTCCAAGATCCAGAAATCGTTTAGAGAAATTCCACCCGAATTGAGAGTTATTAAAATATTAATATTTTTAATGGGGTTCCTAAGTCTAAACTTAGGAAAATAAAAATATGGTGAGAAGCTTCAAAGAGACGACGATCAAGTCTGTTTTAATCTTGGTCATTGATTAGGGACTTAATCTCGGCCATTGATTCATCAACTAGAAAAGTATAAGAGGAGGCTTGAGGGTCAGTTGGAGATACATCGAGAGATCAAATTAGTTCGATTTTTCTGGGGCATGGTTTGCTAAGAAAATCGAACTAGTGATCTAAGTTGTAGTGAGAGAGGCAGAAGCAGAGATTTGGATCGAAAAGGAGTTCCGAGCCAAAAGTACCAGGAAAGAGGCAGCAGTAGCATCAAAGAGGCAACATAAAGGCCTGCTCAGCCCAGGAAGGGGCTCACATAATGTTGGCGCAGGCCAAGCGGGTATCTTACAGTGGCAGTGCAAGATATTCGTCAAAAATTCGAGATTTTGCCAGAGAAGCAAGGTTCTGAGCCGGGAGGGCTGACCAACAGTCTTCCTCTAGCAAATCGATCCAGTAGAAGGGGTGACGCAATCTCCTAGAGGCAAGACACTGGCCCAAGCAGGGATTGCGATGGGATTTCGTAGTGCTTGCCGAAGTCAGGCAACTTTGTGGATCAATTGTGAATTGGAGAACAACGTAAACCCTCGTATGTATTTCTTGCTGCCGAGATTTCTCTGAAAGGTTAGTCGATGTGAGAGGCAACCTGTTGTACTCAAATTCTGCTTGCTTAATAATACAAACCCTCTATCTGTTGCACCAGTTTTCCCGCATTATGTTTTTTTGGGGACTTGTTGTCCAAAAATAATGGTGTCCCTTGCGTGTTTGTCTCATCTATTGTTTCAATTTATGATATGTAGTCTGCAGTAGTATTTTTCATCACTGTTTATAAATTAATAAGTTGTTGACTGAAATAACAAGTAGGAGATGCTAAACCAGTAACTGCAGTAGGATTTTTGTTTGTAAAGATTCAGAAATTTTCACAAATGTGAATCCCTAGGCAATGTGAGTTGTGGTATTGGAGAGCCTACACATCAAGAGATTGCATTTTCCACCAAATCTATCCTTTTGGTCAGCATTCACTTCAATCTTGTCCATAAATTTCCCTACCCCAAGGGGAACTCTAGTTTAGTGTTGCTTCAACTTAGGGGCTTCTTTAAAGGTTTCATGACCCTTGGACTTGCTTGTGTACATTATTGGAACCTTTTCTCCCATCCTTTACCTTTGGTTACACCAACACTCAACTCATCAACCAAACCCTAGGTCTTGTGCCTCATTAAATAGGCCTCTATTACGAAAGTGAATTGCCTCCTATTGGAGCCTTGACCCTAAATTGTGCCTTTCTTGTAGAAGGTCTAATCAAGTCACCTTACACCTTCACCCTAAAACATCCATTAGGTGACTTTTTCTCATACCAGAACTCCTACCATCGGTGAAAATCCATCCAGAGCAAGGGCTTTTGCCTATAGTGGCAGTGAGCCTCTACCCCATTGTTGTCTCTTGTTCTAGTGGTAGCCTTGTAAGGTGCCCCTCTCCAAGGCCTGCTCGATTTTGTAGCAACAAGCCTGAACATCAAAACGAATCTATCGTACATAAGTGTTCCTATTAAAGCCTGAACATGAAAGTGAACCTCTCTGTAGCTATTGCAAACATTCTTATTTGAGCCATCAAAATGAACCTTTCTATATCTAAACATGCAAACACTTATAATAGACATTGAATTTAGAGATGTCTTGCTTCAAAGTTTGGAGGAAAGATATAATAGACGTTTAAATAAATTTACAAGCTTTCCCTCAAAATCAACATTTCTACAGCCAAGTACGCAAGTACTCCTCTTAAAACTTGAATATGGAAATTTCCGGCTAAGGATTTCACAATTTTAGTTTAAAATAAAGAATATGATAAGGCTACTTCAACAAATTTACAGTTTTTCACTCAAAATTATACTCTTTGCTGCGCTTGAATATTGGAAACGTTCATATTTGAGCCATCAAAATGAACGTTTCTGTATCTAAACATGCAAACACTTCTAACAGACCCTGAATTTAGAGATGTTCTGCTTCAAAGTCTGAAGGAAAGAATATAATAAGACGGCTTCAATAAATTTACAAGCTTTCCCTCAAAATCAACTTTTCCACAGTTAAGTATGCAGGTAATCCTACTAAAACTTTAATATGGAGATTTCCGGCTAAGGAATTCTCAATTTTAGTTTAAAATAAAGAATATGAGAACGTTACTTCAACAAATGTACAAATTTTCACTCAAAACTATACCCTTTGGTATGCTTTATAGAGGTTTTCCCTTACACTAAAATTTGGTTGCCTTCATAAACTTCCAAACGCTTAACATTAGAGTGGGCAATTAATCCCAAAGTCCCCAGAGTGGATCCAAGTCTGGTGGTTAGTCGAAGTGATCTATTCCAGTGAATTGATTGTGACAGATACTCCAACAACCGTTTAAACCCAACTCTGCCAATTAATCCCAAGTTCCCAGATAGATCATGTTGTGAGGTGACTGTGAGAAATACTCCAACACTCTTGAATTCACTCACAGATTACAGAAAATTCAAAATAAGTTGAATACCGTAAATGTACTGCTTTGTCACCCGATATTAACGTCTTTAAAGCCAGAGAAATATTTTGTGACTTCACAGATACTATTACGCTATGTTAAACTTTTGACATATTAAGCTTAATCAAACAAGAATAACGCGGGGAATACGATCAGCGTCCTGATACCTGGTGATCCAACGGCAGATGATCGGGCACCAGCAGACCGGACTGCTCGCACTATAAGTGAAGAAAATTCCCTGGCAACTGTCATTGTTGTTGCAATAAAGCTCCAACCACCTCGCTCCTTAGAAAATATTCAGAAGACTTCTAGGCAATATAAATATCCGGGAATCGCAGGTTTAAGTGATCTACATATCTCTGAGATGTCAAGAAAGGTCAGGAGCACGGAGTCCCGAGCTGTCTCTGAGGTGTCAAGAAAGGGCAGGAGCATGGAGTCCCGAGCTGTCAACCTGATAGAGATTGCTATCATCATCACCGCAAGAAGAGGACACTCTCTTTGATTTTATGTGGCATGGTGTACGTGCACCTGCATCCGTAGATTTTTGTATCTCTCAGAGTGCCATGAAGTGACAGGTACTATGTTTGAATTTCACTTGCCTTGGTCTTCTGACATAGGTAGAGGGTACGTGAACGATCATGTTTGTCTTTCATTATTCTTTCTCATATTTGTTAGGCCAGTAACCAAATCAAGTCAAAGCTGTATTGGCCCATAGTATTGCTATTTACAATTTATGGTATTTAGGCCCATAGTATTGTAACGTGTCTTTCATTATTCTTTCTCATATTTGTTAGGCCAGTAACCAAATCAAGTCAAAGCTGTATTGGCCCATAGTATTGCTATTTACAATTTATGGTATTTAGGCCCATAGTATTGTAACGTGGTTTACAACAATGGTATTTAGGCCCAAGCCCATAGTATGTTTTACAACGTGGTTTACAACAATGGTATTTAGGCCCAAGCCCATAGTATGTTTTACAATTTATGGTATTTGGGCCCATACTATTGTAATAGAATATTTTTTATATAGGGATGTTAGTAAAAAAAAATGGTGGGTGAAAATTAAATATGAAAGGATAAAAATCTACTAAATTTTTACTTTATTGTTTTTCCCTACATGGGCTTGTATTTTGGGTGAGTAGAAATTTTAGGTTAATCCTTGTTTTATTGAGTGAAAAAATTATTTTACGGTTAACTTTTTTAGTTGTTTTTTATTAACAACCGGTATCAGAGCAAGGTTGTTCCTTTTAATTTTTTGTGTATGTTTGGTTATTTTTGGGGAGAATTATGAGCATGGAGATAGTTACTTTAAGTGATATGAATAAATTAAATGGGGCTAATTTTGCCCTATGAATGGGGTAGATGGAGGACATATTAATTTTAAAGGATCAATGTTTGTCAATTGAGTAAGTAGCGAAAAAGCTCTCATTGATGGTGGATGAACACTGGAATAAACTAGATAGAAAAGTCATAGCCATAATTCGTCAATATTTGTCAAAGAACATATATTTTAACGTCATTAGAGAGAAGATAGCAGAAGGGTTATGGAAAAAGCTACATGATCTATATGAGAAAAACATAGTATCGAACAAAGTCTTCATGATGAAAAAGTTGCACAATCTCAAGATGAAAGAAGGTGCTTCAATGGCGGAACATTTGAACAAGTTTAATATAATTACAAGTCAGCTTGCCTCTGTCAAAAATTATTTTGGATGACAAGATTAGAGCCATCTTATTATTGTGCTCTATGTCGGATAGTTGGGAGAATTTGATAGTAGCTATTAGCGCTTCAACATCTACAGGGACCCTGAAGTTTGAAGATGTTAGGAGAAGTTTAATGAATGAGGAGTTGCGACACAAATCAATTGCAGAAAACTAGGGTGGAGAAACTCTAGTCTTAGCTTATAGCAGAAAGAAAATTGAGCGTGGCAAACATGGGCATTTAAAATCAAGAGATAAATCGAAATCAAGAACAAAAATGCTTACTTGCTTTCACTATGGAAGAGCATCATGCAAGAAAAAGGATTGTTGGTTTTGGAATAAGGAACAAAAGGAGCAAAAGGAACGAAAATCAATCAAGGAGTGCAAATGAAGGTGAGACTACCAATGTAGCTTCTGAAAGTGATGTTTTATTTATTGCTTCAGTAAAAGAAACATGTTTATATACTTCTAGATGTAGCATTATTTGGGTATTTGACTTTAAGGCATCTCACCATATGACCCAATGCAAAAAAAATTGTTATATGTAAAAAAATTGATTATAATAAAATACATTTAAGAAATAATAATTTAATTTTTGGTAATATTATTGGAATAAAAGTTATTTGAATCAAGATAAAATATAAACATAGTATTTTGTTGAAACAAGGTAACCAAGTCCTAAAAATACATACGAGTCTAATTTCTATAATTGAATGAAAGTTATTCAACAACCTTTTTTAAAAAATGACTAGAAATTTACTTTAAAAAAATTACATCAATAACCCTTTAGTAAGAAATCGTACAAGATAAAAGCATCAAAAACTTTATCTCTTATATTCATTATTATCTTGTATTGTTTGTGAAAAATGAGAATCGTTTTATTTGATACTTCTTTTCTCATATGGTTGGTGAGAATGGGACATTAAGCATTCACTTTTTAACTTTATGTTCCGTTGAGTTTGAAAGGCTACTTATAATTCTTTTGTCGTATTGTTCTTTTGTCATATTGTGGGTGAGAATTGGACATTGAACATTCACTTTTTAATTCTTTCCATTGAGTTTGAAAAGCTAATTATAATTAATGAGGTGGATGTTTAGAATAATGCCAAAGGCAGTAGTGTTTTTTATTCATTTTAGACATCATGTTTTATTTGTTATTTTAGGATTTCTTTTTTGCCCTAAAAAATATACGGTCAATAACAATGATGCCAATGATGTTGGCTTCATATTCAAATTATCTCATATTGTTGGTTAAAATTGAATGATGTATGTTCAATGTTTAATTTGTTTTTCATTGAGTATAAAAAACTTATTATAACTATAAGCAGCGAGGTTTATGTGGATTATAATAGTAAGTAGTGAGTTCTATGTTGGGATTTAAATGTAAGTATTGAGTTTTATGTTATAATGTTTGTAGGTTTGTTTGCTCAACATTTTTATCTCTTAAAAAATGTGTTGTGTGGGTAAAACAATAATCCATATTTGATGTTTTGGAATGAATTTTATGACTATAAAATATCTTTTATTCTTTATTAAAAACTTTGAATTTTTATGATATTTTTTTATTTGATAAAATAATTATCACATGTTTTGGTTGGAAAGGTTAAGACTTTTTTCAATTTTTTAAGTTTTTAGCAAAACTACATCCTCTTTTGGAGTTGCTTTAAGACTCATAAAATGGTGATTATAAAGTCTATGTTTGTTATTTTGTCTTTTCTCTTTTATGAAAGATTTTAACTTGTCAATAAGTATTTTTCATATGCTTTGTATCTTCACAACTATGCACTTTGAAAAACATATTTTCATAATTCAATTTATAAATTCAACAAGAATCATCCCATTATAAAAATATCTTATTTAGTAAATCCTACCTAAGTTTATCTCCGCATATATTTGAACTCATGTATCATTCCCTTTTGGACTTGGCTTATATTAGACTAAAAAGTCAACCCAGAGTATTTCCAAGGCTTTCTTGAATTTGTAGAATTTTACATGAAGATGAGGAGATCAGGTAACCTCACCCACATGACGGTTGTTATGAAAGGCATGGTCGATGGGTTAAAATATGGAAACCATAGTTTGATAAAGAAGGTAGTGTTGCAACACCATAGGCCCTCTTCTAAGACATTTATGTGATCTTTAGAATTTTGAAGCGAAAAAAAAAACTACTAATATCTACACACTAACCTAGCCTATATATAATCAAAAATAGTTTCTCCAATTTAAAAATCATGTTTATAACCCTTAACATACCATCATCCCATGGGGGCTTCACTAGGGGAGCAATACCATACCACGTGCATTCATATTGGGGTATATATATTGATGTAAAAATTACATAATATATTGACTATATATTAGGGGGTAAAGAGTTTTTATATTGGCAAGTATAAAAATGGAGCTCAAATATAATGAAAAAATATAAAAGGGTATAAAAATGTTAATAAAAAATGGATACTTACGGTATCTAGTGAAAGTAGGGGTTTTCAAATTAGGAAGGTGTATTGGGTTTGTAATGGTAGGGGGTTAAATAATGTGATTTTTAGAGGTATTTTTCAATATGTAGTAAAATTAGGTGTATTGTTTAGTATGCCACAAACGATATGTCACAGATTCATTGAGTGAAGCCCCCATGCTTTATCCTTATGCCAATGGGTGCAATTGCAAGCGAGTGTTCTCCCACTAACATAATTGTTGATTGGTTGACAATTGAATATGCTTGATGTTCAACCTTCTTCTCCTCCTCTTTAGGATATGTGTGTGAGAGAGTAAGTGAGCCTATATAACATGAGTCAAATATGCCTATAAGTTATCATGTGACAATTTATAGTTTTTACCATTACAAAATCTCTTTCCATTTAATAGTGTTTTGCTTTTAATAATAATAATATTAATATTAAACAATATTTCGTAAATAAAGTTAAGATGTTGCAACACAACATATGATTAAAGACTTAATGTGAAACATTTAAAAAATAACAACCAATGTTAAACGTTTCTATTCTATTTCTAAGTGAAGGTGGTGATATCGCTTTATTGAAGTTTATATTTACTAACCACATTATTCATGTAAATAGATCATCCTAAAAAATTGATGGAAAAGGCTAGATCCCTAAGACTTAACAAAAAAAATTATTGTTTATCCATACTACTTAGTGGAAACATTTTTTTTATGAAGTGTTGTAAACCAATTACACCTCATTATAATACTTTTCAAATTAATAACAATGAAATTACATTTGTCAACGCGTTTCGAACCAGCTAGTGTGGTTCATCGTCAGGACAAGTTGAATGAGCAGATCAGGGTTTTCATGTTAAATAGATAGAGCAGAAACTACAACGGTTGAATTCCTTCAGCCGTTGGAGTTTCTGCTCTATCTATTTAACATGAAAACCCTGATCTGCTCATTCAACTTGTCCTGACGATGAACCACACTAGCTAGTTCGAAACGCGTCGACAAATGAAATATCTTGTGATTTACGCCGAAAAATCTCTCATAAACTTAATATGGATTACAGAAGCCTCAATTCAACAATGAAATTGTTTTTCCTTTGAAACATATATTGAGCATCCAACATGTCTTTTCCATTATTATTGCTAAATTTTTATAAGTAGATATTAACAAGTCCTGGGGGCAACTCAATTGGTGATCGAAGTAATGTGAAAAATGTGAAAACTAAAAGATCCAAGGTTCAAATCCCCTGTTTGCAATCCAGTTTACGGATCCAGTTTACAGATAAGAGGATAGGTTGTAGACACCCAAGTTTACGTGTAGTTACGTTTGTTATTTTGTTTATGGTTCTTTGTTTGATGGTGTTCAAGTTCCGCAAGTGACATGTTTTTTTGGTCTTGTACAAATTGGTCAACATATGCTTTACCTTGTTTGGACCGATAACATATGCAAGTAAACCATTACGTTTGTTATTTTGTTTATGGTTCTTTGTTTGATGGTTTTCAAGTTCCCCAAGTGACATGTTTATTTTGGTCTTGTACAAATTGGTTAACATATGCTTGGACACCCAGGTTTACGTGTAGTTACGTTTGTTATTTTGTTTATGGTTCTTTGTTTGATGGTGTTCAAGTTCCGCAAGTGACATGTTTATTTTGGTCTTGTACAAATTGGTCAACATATGCTTTACCTTGTTTGGACCGATAACGTATGCAAGTAAACCATTACGTTTGTTATTTTGTTTATGGTTCTTTGTTTAATGGTGTTCAAGTTCCCCAAGTGACATGTTTATTTTGGTCTTGTACAAATTGGTTAACATATGCTTGGTTCTTTGTTTGATGGTGTTCAAGTTCCCCAAGTGACATGTTTATTTTGGCCTTGTACAAATTGGTTAACATATGCTTTACCTTGTTTGGACCGATAACATATGCAAGTAAACCATTACGTTTGTTATTTTGTTTATGGTTCTTTGTTTGATGGTGTTCAAGTTCCCCAAGTGACATGTTTATTTTGGTCTTGTACAAATTGGTTAACATATGCTTTACCTTGTTTGGACCAATAACATATGCAAGCAAACCATTACATGCAGTTGAGCCTAGAAATAAGATCTAGGCCACTATGATGAAATACATACCCCATTTGTGGTGTCTAATTGGAGTAATCCGAATTAATATTCACAATCTAAGGAATGGTATACGTGTTGCATCATTATAAAAAGAAGCTAATTAAAAAGGGGTTAACTAAATGTGGAGCAAGCTTCCCTCCACTTAATAGAATCTATGGATCCAAGAAGTTATAGTCTAATATTTGATTGATTTACGATTATCAAGGTTAGTTCAAATTGGAAAACCCCTCCTGAACAAAAATCTACATTTATGGAATTTGGATTTAGATGGAACTCTAACCATGCTTAATATTTCAACTGAATTTAACACAATGAAGAAATGAGGGTCCATTTGCTATATTTCTAATTTATTTCATTAAAAAATATTATTAAACTATGTGTGATTTAAATTGAGAATTCCCCTACTAAACTAATTCTCTATATAGATACATAAATCTTTCAACTAAAAGCATCTCATCTCAAGCAATATTCTAAATAATACCATGCATAACTTTCTTTTTTCTAGACACCACATTTCTCTAGGAGTTAAACTAAGAATAAACTTTAAAAATGCCACACATAAAACTTTTAACATTTCTAAAACAACACAATATTTACAACAATGCAAATTTAATCATCTTCTTCAAAATACTAAGTCTACAATTTAATTTCTAAATCTTTCTTGAATATAAAAAGCAATATCAACATCCACACTTTCCTTATAAACCATATCTACTTACAATATTTAGATTGACATATCCAAAATTACCATATCACATAGCATATCACATACAGGTTAACTATTTTATCCATTTAAAAAATATATAAATATAATAATAAATATAACATTCTAACTTATTCACAAATTTTTAAAACAAAGTCATAGTCTATTTGTTATATGTTTTGTACAGTTTTCAAGGTATTTTTCGATTTAAGTTGTCCAAAATCTAACAAAAATTTATTGAAATCACAAATTTGAATTATAAATTCTTCACAATTTGAATACCCCATACTTAATATTGAAACCATATACATAATCAAAAACCAATTTTAAATAACAAAAATCAAAATTTAACCCAACAAAAAAATCACACATCCTTTAAAAATAAAAAATAAAAAATAAATTTTCAAAAAATTATATGTATTTAAACAACGCCACTAAATAAAATAAACCGCAAACAACAACAATCTCATCTCATTGATAAAGCTTCACACCATGTAAAAAAATTTATCTCGAAAACAACTTCTGTATCTTATTTATATTTATTTTATGGAGAAATCTTGATATACATTGTCTTACGTGACATAAATCATTCCAGAATAATCACCATTTCCTCATTTAATCACTTTCCATATCACATATTAGGATAACCAAATTTCTCTAATTACTTTGATGTACATTTCAATCATCCATTTCAATATTTATGGCTGCCAGCCCATCTTTGTCATCTTTATATAATTCGTCCTGATGCCTACTCACACTGAGATTACTTTTAGTGAGTCACCATGGTACGCCACTCACGCGCTCACATGGAGATGACAGGAATCCCTCTTCGCATGTCAAGTTTTGAGTACAGTTATATACGTTATTTTCAGCCAACTTGGAAGGAAAAAAAATCTCATTTGCTCTCTTATGTATATATTCTTAATATCTCATTTGCTGTTTTATATATATATATATATATATTCTTTGTTTCACGTGACTAATACATATCCTGAACTATTAAACAAACTAATACATATCCTGAACTATTAAACAAATGGAGATCACATGAATCCTTTTTATGTACAGTCATATAAGTTATTTTAAGCCAAGTTGAAGATCACAGGAATCCCTTTTATGTACAGTCATATAAGTTATTTTAAGCCAAGTTGAAGGAAAAAATCTCATTTGCTAATAATTAATATATATATTTATTTATTTTATATATATATAATATATATATCACTAGATTAATATATATACCGCACTAGAAAATAAAATCTAATGTTAAAGTATAAAGAAAAGCATTCTCTTTGCAAAATTACAATTTCAAAGATTATAGAATAGTTTTTAAACTAATCATGGTTCATAAAGGTGTAAAGTACGCCAAAAGAATAGACTATTTGGAAAATCATGTCTTTACCCATAAAGCTTATTATTACTAAATGAATGTGCTTAGAATCTGTCAAAAGTTCCAATGTAAACATTATTAATAGTTATTTGAATGATTGATTATCTTCCAAGTTAAGGATAGTTTTGATATTCACATCATAAACTATGAACTCATTAGAGTTGTAACATTGAATCTAAAAACTTATTCCATAATCATAACTATTCCATCTTACACGCCACTTAGTCTTGATCGAGATTCAAATCCTAATTTTTTATATATATAAACATTAAATCATAATCTTTTTTTTAGTAACTTACTATTTCAAAGAATAACTTGATATATAAATTTTATATAATTAGTATTTGCTAGTAAATATTGAGAAAAAAGATAGATTCCTTAAATGTTTTTTTGGTTTAAATATGTATGAAAAAAGAAATTATCTTGGTAATTACCTTCTTCCTAAGCATAATTTTCATGCTTGCTTGAAATGTGTTTGAATTTTTTAATAATTAAACGTTGAGGGAAATTGTAGACTGATACTCACATAGTAAATGATAAATGATATGCTTAACCCATGTTTATGTAATTCTCAAAGTTACATGTCCTAATTGTACATGACCTTTGATTAATATTTAAAAAGTTACAAGTAAATAATTAATTGAGTCACAGGCCTAATTGTACATGACCTTTAATTAATATTTAAAAAATTACAATTAAATTATTTATTTATTTATTCAACATACAATATATTATTAGTCATTTTGAAATAATATTTGTACCTTGCTTTAGTGTTAATGAAGTGAATGAAATGGATAAGGAAAGGATCATTTGCCATCAAATATGTTTAAAACAACCACCAAAAACAATCTTCATAATTCAATTTCTAGTACGCGACCAATGTGGACCACTGAAGTCAAAAAAACAACATTGTGACTAACGAACATGGTGGAGTATTTCAAGCTTTATGTTTATCTCTTAACGCAAAAAGAAAGTATGTTTTGGCCAATTAAGTCATTGTGGCCAACAAGAGCCTTTTGGTTACAAGATGATTGTCGAGGTGGACCCTCTCCAGTCACCCCACGGACTTGCACTGCACTTGACATGGTTGTACGAATTGCAGTGAACTACTTCTTCATCATAGCCACTTGATTTTGCATCCCCGGGGGTTTGTTGTGATGTTTTTGTTGCCATATGTGACGAAGTTGCAAGTGATTGGCTTGCAGAATTACCACTAGTATTTTCTCTCGATGATCTATATTTCTCCCTTTGATCCACTTTCCAGCTTTGTTCTTCACCCTCACTGTCATTATCTCCGCCAAAGAATCTAATCACAAGGTTATCATCGTTTTCTTCTGTTGCAAGGGATCTAGCAGCAAGATGTATATCTTGTAAACTAGATAAGAAGACATCATTTTCCTTACTACCACACAGTGGAACAGATAGTGTACTAGAAACTTGTAGTTGTGTCACATTTGTGTCTAACAAATTATTTGTAAAATGAAACTTGCCAAAGGAGAGTGGGTTCAATCCCTGTTGTTTTCTTTTCTTCTTCTAGTTGGGCATAGAAGCCATAGCCTTTGCTATGAGTTCTTCAATGTCCATCATGCCAAAAATAACTTCTACACATCTGCTCTATGCTGCCCTATCCTCTCGCCTCTTTCTTTGTTGGTCGCTTGTTTAATCCATTTACCAGTTGCCACGTGATAGCGACAAAAGTTTTGTGTCTTTGAGAGTTCTCATCAAACCACTAGGATATCATGATCTTTGCATGACCTTTACAAATACTAAATTAAATAGTACTAATTCTTCTTCGAGTTCGAGGCTAAGGTGATCAAGTGTCAAAAATCCAACTACCAGTTCCCACACGGTAGTGACAAAAGTTTTGTGTCTTTGAGAGTTCCCGTCAAATCACTGGAAAATCACAATCTTTACATGACCTTTAAGAATACTAAATTCAATAGTAGTAATTCTTCTCTGAGTTCGAGATGAAGGTGATCGACTATCAAAAAATCAAAATCTACTTCTTGTAATTGCCACATGCTCAAATATTGTTGGAGGAAGGAGGGGGTGAAAACAAGCATTTTGATTGGTCAGATCTGTTCAGCAAAACCCTTCGATGTAAATATTTAAAAATGTACAACTACAAACATCATTTTATTATTTTATTAATAAATATTTAAATAATTAAAATTTTGATTATATTTAATCCATTTTTAAAATACAAATAATAGTTAAAAGCAAAACATATTTTAAAATATAAATAATAATTAAAAACAAAACAATTTTTAAAATATAAATAATAAATTTTGATTAATAGAAAATAAATTTTTGGTTTATAAATAAAATATTATTTAGAATATATCATTATAAATCTCATTTTTTCAATTTAATTATGAATATTTTAAATAGTTAAAATTTTGAAATCTGACTTTATAAGTTAAGTCACTTAGTTCGACAAACAAAATTGATTAAATTGCTTGTATTTTTACGAAGATAACTGTGTAGAGGCTTATTATGTCCGATGTTCGGGTGGACATGTGTACACGTTTACCTTGTCCGACGTTTTGGGTGGACACTTCACCCATCATTAGGGACTAGAAAGCAAATAGATGACAAGCCTTGGAGCAGACCAATCTATAAATAATAGCCTAGAGTAAGGATGGTAAAATTGGTTGAATTTCATTTATGGGTGAATTTATTCAAGTGAGCCACTAACTCAAACATGAATATGAATAATTTCACGAAATTCGTCCAAAAGTCTATTGAGAGCTTTTCAAGTTCATCATGAAATCACAAGAAATTCTTAAGAAAAAATCAATAAAACCCTAGAGGCTAAAACTTACTAGCTTAAAAAAAAAATTAAGAGGAAACACTAATATAGAAGTTAGATTTGAGAGGAAACCGAGAGTCATATTATTAATTTACATTGCATACAACAGGTTTTTAAAAATATTTTTCATTTTTAATTGTTTATCTTTATCTTCAAAATTTGATATGTTAATTTTTAATTTATACCATACACACCTAAATTATATAAATTTATATATTTATAAATAGTTATAATAGAACTATAATTTTTAATAAAATATAAAAGTTAAATATATATTTAAAAACATATCTACATTAAAAAAATTATATATATATATATATATATTTCAATAAAATATAAAAGTTAAATACATTAAAAAAAGATGTATGACTATTATGTTCATAGAATATATGTACCAGGTAGATCCACCTAAAATGATCACTTCTTACATGCTCAACTACGGAGCCTCACCCCAAGAGTATCAATCGAATTGAACATGTGACCTCTCAATAGCAAAGGTGTTTTAATGATGAGGACTTCACCAATTAAGCTAATCTCTCGAACCCCGGATGCGGGTGGCACAATGGAATTTAATGAAAATCATGCAAGATAATAAAACCAGGTACTGCCAGCTGCAGGGCAGCGTGGCCTCCCAGGTTTCCACCTTGCACAAGAGGAAGGTAGTTAATAAGGTTCGATCCTGCAGGATTTTTGCATTTATGGAGTGCGCGCTTCAACGCAACACTGTGGTTGTTATAATCATGTCGACCCTCTTTGCTCTATTCACTCCTCGCACTCTGTCTCTCGGCTTCGGGCTCTGGTTGGAGGTGGGTTTTGGTGATAGGCAAAATCTTGCAAACAGAGGCAAGCTTCAGGCAAGCTCTCTGTATTTCTGGGAAAGTTTCGATTACGCCAAGGTTCCCCACGGGAGGATTAGCACGGTTTCAAGGAGTAAGCCATCCAAAGCTCTTGAATTTAGAATTGGTCGTGTTGTATATCCGTCTTGAGCTCTCTCTGTGTGTTTAATTTGGTCTTTGGGTCATTCTTGCCATACCCCTATTCTTGCCTCTAGTCCCTCTGGTCTCTATGTGCCTTCCCCTGCGCTTTTCATAATGGTTCGCCAAAGCAGGAGGAACCGTTCCGGGGGGCGTCGAGGCAGCAACACTCATCCATCCGTCAGTCATTCTGGGGACCCTGAACAGTCGCCCATTAATCTTCCCTCCTCTCATGAGGATTTGCCTCCCCTGAGCCCTGGGCGCAAGCCTATTCCAAACAGCGCTTTCCAAACAACGCACTTCAAATTTCAGAGCAATTTGAATAGGCCTCTGATTATCGCTCACATTACCATAATCCTTTCAGAAGAAGAAAATCAAATTTCCCCTCTGTCATTCATTGCTCCTAATCCTTCTCAAAGAAGTGAGCATTCAATGGATGAGGGAGGTCTGGAGATTCGGCAAAGTGACAAGTTTGGCCAGGAGGACATTCCGCCCAAAAGCATTCCGCCCCTTGAGGACATATGCCCAGTTGTTGGGGATGGGACTCTTGGCGCCACTAGTCACTCCTTGGCGAACCCTGTTAGCGAGACGGATGGCAATGAAAGTTTGAGGATTGGCAGCGCATGTCTGGTTGCGGAGAAGACTCCTGGTGAGGATATGGAAGCTTAATGCCCCCTGTGACTGCTCTTCTCCTTTTTGTTTTTGATTTTGCTCAGATGGCCACCTCCAGGATTTTTTTCTCACAGTCAAGGTTCAACATCTTCAGTCTGTTGTTTTGGCTTCCTTTCGGGGAAGTGGTGGTCTACTTACCGGCTGGTCTGCTACGAATTTCGGCTTTTCTGTTATCAATGTCTCTATCTTCGTTCTACAAGTCTATCTCTGGGTTTAATATATGTTTTCTGGCTCTATGTAATTGGTCTCCCCAGGTTCTTTTTGTAACGGGGCAATTCTACTGTGTTGAGTGCTCTCGGGCTCTGATCTCCGAGGCCTCAACTCCATGTAAAAATATTTCGCTTTATAGTTAATAGAATTTAGTCTTTGCAGAGAAAAAAAAAACTAATCTCTCGAAAGCAAAAGTGCTTTAATGACAGGGACTCCACCAATTAAGCTAACCTCTTAATAGCAAAGGTGCTTAAATGACAAGGACTTCACCAATTAAGCTAGCCCTTGGGGCTATATTACACACATATAACCTACAAGTTGACCACCCTGACCACCCTTAGCAAAAGTGCCATGGTACCAAAATAAACAAGAGTAATGAAAAAAATGAAAGACATGAGCAACTTAACGAGAACCTATAAAGGAGTCAACCTTCTGGGGATGGGCCCAAACAACGTTAGAGGACTTGGTAGTGATGTCTGCATCATCTAGCCTCTCCTCTATAATGTAGCATGTGTTATTACCTTGGAAGTTATCAACGGTGGAGCTGTTTCGGGACATCTGCGAACAAGAGAGGAATGACTTGCAGGAGCCATGAAGATGGGGGAAGGTTGAACCGAGGAGAGGGGAATTAGAAGTCAAGGGTGTCGGGGATGAGGGAGAGGGGATGTTGGGAGGAAATTTGATTTCAAGGTCACGTGAGAGACATTTGAGAGAAGTGGAGGCATGGATGTGGTAGGTAGAGAGCTCAACTATCCAATAGGTAACACATGATTTGTCCTTCCCACACTCCTTGAGCTAGCGGGCGAGTAAATTGCAAAGAGCCCAGAGCGTGTTCCTTTTGTGGCCGGCCTCTTTCGCTTCAAGCTTGATAACCTGGCAACGGATATGAGGCGGGATGGAATTGTTGAACAATACCAATTCCATATTGTCATTGAAGGTGGTTGGGAGACGTCCTCTTCCCCTGCCTCAACTGGCACGATGGCCTCTAACACCCTCACGGCTCATGATGGGGCTATAAGGTTCAAAGGGTAGTGAATTTGGTGTAGAGGACGCAGAGGGAGTTGAAGCGAAGTTAGTGAGAGGGATAGACCACCTTGCTGTGAGCAAAAAAACTGGAGGGGAGTTGTGTGTGATGTCCATAGTGCGGTGTACTAAACCCAAAGAGGAGGCAGGTGAGAAATTAAGTCAGGCGTGCAATATCAGGATCAGGAGATCAGAGGTGACATATTTAAGAAGCATGGTGGCCATATATGGTACGAATGAAGTGATGGTCACCAAGTGGAGGACGTCATCATTTGTCAGTGGAGCAAGTGACGGAGGTTGGTCGATTACCTGGAGCTGGGGGGGTGGATATCCTTCTCAACGAGATGCTGGCAGTGAGGGGACCAGGTTCCAATGGTAGGGGAGGAGAGCGGCCAATCCTTGCAATGCTGACGGTCTTTGACTCCTTTGTTGGCAATGAATTATGCTAGTGAATTTGCTCTACGGTTGACATGGAAGAAGATGATGGCCTCCCTGTGAGAAATGAGGCCAGCTATGTGATAGTCTAGGTGCTAGCTGATTACATGTTTAGATGTTCGAGAGTCATTTAGGATTTGATGGGCTATTTGAATTATGACCCGAGAGTCCCCCTTCGTAATTAGAGGAAAGAATTGGAAGTGCATAATAATGTTGATGCCTTTTATCAGTGCTTCTAGCTCCGCTAAGTTGTTGCCTTTTATTAGTGCTTCTAGCTCCGCTACGTTGTTGCTTTCATGACCTATGTAGCCCCTATATATTATGATGATTTCCCCTGAGTGATTCTTGAAGACTCCACTAATGCCAGCATCTCCTGGATTGCCCTTGGAAGCCCCATCGAAGTTCAACTTGAAATGATCGAGGGGCAGAGGGTGTCAAATAGTGGGGAGAGGATATTTCATTATGTTTAGTGGAGATGCACAATGTAGATTAGGGGGTTTGAAGTTCCACTAGGCCAAAATCTCTTTTTTCAGATGAGGGATCTTGATAGTTGTTGGTAGATCAATTAGAGAGAGTTATTGATTCCTTAAGATGCTTGTGGAAAAGTAACCATATGCTATTTAGGGAATTACGAGAATTATTGAAAATGTGTTGGTTGTGTTCCTTCCAGACTTCCCAAAAAAGGATGATGGGGCAGTGGACCATAGGCAATTGAGAATGGGGCTAATGAATGGGGCATTGGGCGACTGCTTGAGACTTTGTGAAATGTTATTTTCTTCCCTTGATGATTTGAGGAATCCATGCTCTAGTATATGCCAAAGGTTGTTAGTGAAAGGTCATGATATGAAGAGAGGGTCCATTGCCTCTTGTTGGCTTTGGCAGAGAGAACACTAGGACAGGTCATGAAATCCTTTCTTGATCAAATTGTTATAAAAAATACAATGAATCAATCTTATTAAATCAACTGAGCAGCTTACAAGTGTGAAACACCATTTGTAAGACTTCCACTGCAGTACACACTCTGTTTGTCATTCATTACAAGAGGAATATATATAACAAGCACACATTTAGGGAAGTTGAACTGAATCCTTTAAAACAGGAACAGAATCCTAATCTAGGGTTCGGTTTGAATAGTTTCTACATTAATCTCAACACTCCCCCTTAATGGAGAAATGGATTCACAGATATGCCTAACACTTCCCTAAACTCAAATTTGATTCTACGAAGAGGTTTGGTAAAATATCAGCGACACTGTCACAACTATTACAATACTCAATATGGATTTCTTTTGACTAAACTGTCTCCCTAACAAAATGAAGATATGTATCAATATGCTTTGTGTTCTTATGAAATACTAGATTATTTGCAAGTTTGATGGAGCTCTAGTTGTCGCATTTTATCACTGTTGCAACCTTCTGTTCTTCTCCAGCATCAAGGAGAAGTCTCCTCAACCAAATTGCTTCACATGTTGTTGCACACATAGCTTGATATTCAGCTTTCGCAGAAGACAAGGTTATTGTGTTCAACTTTTTGCTACTTTGTGTAATGACCCCGAATCCAATGCTGAATGCATAGCCTGTTATGGATCGTCTGTCATCCACATTTCCAGCCCAATTAAAGTCTGAAAAACCTGTCAATCTAACATCACATGAATCAATATAAACAATACCAAAATCTATGGCTCCCAAGATACCTTAAAACACCTTTTGTTGCAACCCAATGGCTCTCAAGGGGCTTTGACATAAATTGTCTCAATGCACTGACTGCATAAGCCAAATTAGACCTAGTTGTAGTCAAGTAGATTAGACTCTGAACCAGTTGTCTATATAATGTCGCATCTGCCTCCTTAGATCCATCATCATTCTGAAGTTTTAAGTTCTGTTGTAAAGGTACTGTTGCAGCTTTGCATTGATCCATTCTGAACTTTACCAATAATCTCCTTACATACTTACTTTGTGACAGAAAAGTTTGTCCAGAACCCCTCCAAACTTCCAAACCCAAATAGTAGTGTAGCTCTCCAAGGTCTTTCATCTCAAAAACTTGTGACATATTCTCTTTGATTTCTTTAATTAGATCATCAACATTCCCTGTAATGATTAGATCATCTACATATAAAGAAATCAAAACAATCCTTCCCTATTTATCAAACACAGTATAAAGATTAGGGTCATTTTTGCTTTTTTTATAACCATGATGCAAGAAAAATGAATCAATTTTGTCATACCATGACCTGGGTACCTGTTTTAGTCCATACAAAGCTTTCTTCAACCTGCAAACTAAATGTTTTTCCCCTTGTTTGACAAACCCCTTGGGTTGCACTAAGTAGACTTCTTCTTTAAGTCCCCATTTAAAAATGCATATTTAACATCTAACTGATGAATCATCCAATGGTGTTTAGTAGCTAAAGCAATTATCATTCTGATTGTGCTAAGTTTAGCTACCGGGGCAAATGTTTCATCATAATCTATGCCTTCTTGCTGCGGATACCCCTTTGTAACCAACCTAGCTTTATACTTATCTATGCTCCCATCTGCTTTAAATTTAGGCTTATACAACCATTTGCATCCTATGGGTTGTTTTTTTTTAGGTAGTTTAACTAAATCCCAAGTTTTGTTTCTGAGAATTGATTCATATTCCTCTTCCATAACAATCCATTCACTATATTCACTGGCTTATTTATAACTAGAGGGTTCAACAACATTCATCATACTAGTTATAAAAGCATTTTCCCTATATCTTCTAGCAATTGAGCTTTCCTACCTAGTCTCCTGAGTGGTGGGGTAGCTTCAAACCTTGTTTGATCATCATTCTCTGGACTTGGCTTGACAACTATATCATTTTCTTTTCCTTCTTGTTGCTCCTGCATCTGTTGTTGATCATTGCAGTCACTTGGTTCATCACTTCCTCCTTCCACCAACAAGGGCACATGCCATTCTTCATTAGCACTCTCATGGCTTTCATCATTAACCTGCTCATGAAACACTACATCTCTACTTGCAAAAACTTTATGAGTAGAGGATTAAACAGTTTGTAAGCCTTAAATTATGTATAATACCCAACAAAGATACATTTGATGGCCTTTGGGTCAAGTTTCTTTCTATCTTCATTTGGGATATGGGCAAAGGCTTTGCAGCGAAAAACTCTCAAATGCTTAACTATAGGCTTATAAGCAAATAAAGCTTCAAAAGAAGTTTTAAAATCTAAATTTCTTGTTGGACTCTTATTCTTTAGATATACTACAGTATTAATCGCTTCAGTCCAAAAGCCATTAGAAAGATTCTTACCCTTTAACGTACTGCGAGCACACTCCATAAGGGCTCTATTTTTCCTCTTTGCAACCCCATTTTGTTGAGTTGTGTGGGGTACTGTAAACTGTTGTTGTATCCCATTATCTTTGCAGTATTTGAGTACACAAGCTTTCTTGTACTCTCCCCGTGATTCGAGCGGAGAATCTTGATGCATTTACCTGTCTGCTTTTCAACCATACTTCTGAACTCCTTGAAGTATTCAAAAGTCTTGCTCTTCTTCCTGAGGAAATACACCCAAGTAAATTTAGTACAGTCATCAATAAACAGTAAAAAATAGTATGCACCACCTAAAGATCTTGTCTACATATGCCCGCATAGATCTGTGTGTACCAGATCGAGTATATCTCTCTTCTTTCTATCAAGATTCACATGAAATTCATCTTTGCGCAACTTTCCCAATGCACATGCATCACAATCAATATGAACAGATTTTAAAACAGGAAGACCTTCGACCAGACCTTTTTTTCTGTAAAAGCAACAGATTATTGAAGTTAATATGGCCGAACCTCTGGTGCCATAAGTCCACTGTATTCATGGCAAATGATGCCAATACCTGATGTGGTGCGCTTTTGACATTTAGCTTGTACAATCCTCCCACACGAATACCTGATGCAATAGGCTTCATACAATCCAACAGGTCTTTAATGACACAATATGACTTATAAAACTCTACCTCGAGATTTTGATAAGTTATAGTAGAAACAAAGATCAAATTCTTTTTGATCCCTGGTACATACATCACATTGTGGATATGTCTAATATTTCCATCAGGCAAAACAATAGGAATATTACCATAACCTTTGATTTGGTACCTTTTATCATCGCCAAGATAGATGTTTGCTCCACTGAGGGTTTCTTTGAAGTATTCATACCACTGTCTATTCCCTGTCATGTGGATGGATGCACCTAAGTCGAAAAGCCAGGTAGCTGCTTCATCCTCCTTAGCCGAAAGTGCAGAGTCAGATATGAATAGTTTGATGTTCTGATTGTGTTCCTCATCAACAAAATGACCTACATGTTGCTTCTCTTCCGACCTTCATCAAACTTCTTCTTCATGCAATATCTAGCTATATGGCCATTTCTACGACAATAAAAACATATGGTCGCAGAGTCATTTCTATTGAAAGACATACCTTGGGGTGAGGGAATCTTTCTCTATGGGGCTGCACTGCTCTTCGGTGTTGCATTTGGCTTTCCTCTGAAGGGCTTCTTCTTCACCATTAAGGCCAGATCTGAACTCTGAGGTTTATGAATCAGTCACCTTTCCTCCTCTTACATGAGGATCCCTACCAATTCTTCAAATACGGGGGATTTTTCTCTTGCATTCAAGCCAGTGATGAACATTTGATACTCGTTAGTCATACCATTCATGGTAATCGTGACCAGATCTGTACCTGACATAACTTCATCGATATCACCCATCTTGTTCTTGAACTCCTTGATCCGTGAAATGAATGCTACAACTGTCTCATTCTCCCCCATCTTTATGGAGAGAATATTGCTCTTCAAGAACAACAATCGATTGGTGTTCTTGACCTCATAGAGATCCTTGAGCGTCTTCCAAATCTCTGGTGCAGTCTTGCAATCACAGATATGGGGAATAATGCAATCTTTGATTGATAATTTTAGGAGCAATCTCACCTTAGTCTCTTGCTTGTCCCTGTCTTGGATTTTTGTTGTTGTTCCTCCTGCAACGAGGTTTGGCTTCACCTCATCATTGTTCACAATCGCCCATGCATTGTGTCCCTCAAGTAGGGTTTGCAACTTGAATTTCCAACCAAAGTAATTGGATCCATCCAGCTTGTTGGTTTCATTGAGTTAAGCTTCTTCTACTTGATTATTCATGTTGAATGAATAGAAAACTTCGACCCCAACAATTAAAAAAAACAACCTCGGATCTTCTAAAAAACAACTGTCTCAAATGTCTGATCCAAAAAACGAGCCCAAATCCCCTTTTTTCTCCAAACGCCCCTCCTTTTCATTAACTAAAGAATTAAAAATCTTGAATTCTTTAATAAAAAACTTAAGTAACAAACCCCATACCGAACTTCAAATTCCTTCCCTTTTTAAAAATAATCGCCCCTCCATTTAAGAATTAAAGAGCCCCTCCATATTTTTTTTTAATTAAAGAGTTGAAAAACTTTAATTATCAAAAACGATAATTATTAAAAAAAACGGCTCCAATACGAATCGCTATCAAAAATACCATTTCAACCTCCACACCATGTCAAAAATACGAGCCTCAACTAGGCGATGAAATATTTCTTTACGCACCTTCGTGACATACAAATACTGACAGACAACGACTATATTGACAATGTAAGAAGAAAATTGCAACCTCCTCCACACGGCCTCCGGGCAAGTCTTCGGCCTCCTGCCATCTTGTCCTCCTCCTTACCCAGACGGCAGCGACCTCTTCCGCCTCTTCCGTTGCACAGCTCCACGGTGATTTCAACAGCGGATATGCTGACAGACAGCAACTATCACAACCCTTGGGCTGTCTGCAACAAGTCTCACGCAGATCAGTAGATCGACATCCAGATCTCGGCTGATATCTAGGTGCCAACCTCTGATAATTGCACACCTCCACGTGGCCTCAAATGGCTGCACGCCTCCACGTGGACTTGGATCCTCACAAACCTGTAGGCTTCCTCCCACGGTCAAGCAGATCCCGTCATCAATCCAAAAAATGGATCCAATTA
Organism: Pinus taeda; assembly: GCA_000404065.3. NCBI lineage: Eukaryota > Viridiplantae > Streptophyta > Pinopsida > Pinales > Pinaceae > Pinus > Pinus taeda. The sequence goes on along the minus strand of APFE030542200.1, from coordinate 94,915 downwards.
TGCCACAAGAAAAATGTGTCCTCTTCTCAGACAACAGCGCGTCACATAAAACCACACAACTTCTTTTTTCCTCCAAAGTTAGTGTGATTTTCCTCCAAGCACTCGCGTCGTTCTCAAGATGAAATATCGCGTAAGGGTAGAAGTGAAATCGGTACAGTTTTCTCGCCAAAGTCCGTGTTGGTTTCACCTCAAACGTGTTGATCTCTCTCCACTCAGGGTACAGGTGTCCTCAACCCTCTAACTCTGATACCATGTCAAAAATATAACAAATCAATCTTATTAAATCAACTGAGCAACTTACAGGTGTGAGACACCACTTGTAAGGACTGCCACTGCAGTACACACTCTGTTCTTCATTCATTTCAAGAGGAATATATATAACAAGCACACATTTATGGAAGTTGAACTGAATCCTATAAAACAAGAACAGAATCCTAATCTAGGGTTCGATTTGAACAGTTTCTACATTAATCTCAACAATTTTCATAAGTGAGGATTTAGTGCTTGGTGAGAAGCCACAAGAAGGTTTTGATTTTGGGCCATGTATTCATGTGCTAGAGCTGCTTAGCCTAAAAGGGGCCTGAGTCTAGGAGATTCATGCATGTTAGGAGGTTGTGGGCTTCCTTGATCGAGAACCTTCCAATGTTTTGGTAGCCCCATCAGAGCATGTCACTTCCTTCTTTAAATCCAATGATTCTGTTTAGCTCTTGTTGAAGGAGAGACATGTTGGATTCAATGTTTTCCTCTTCACAAAGGATGTCCAGAGCCCAATTGCGGTGAAATTTGTCTTCAGTGTTCAACCAGAAATGGTGAATTATATTGCAACCAATGCTTAGGGCAAGGGCCTGACTGAGAGGGGTAGGAAGGGTGTTGGCTAGACTTGGTTTTTTTTGCCATAAGTCATTCCAAAATTTTGTTGTTCGTCTATCCCTGACCTCCCAAAATAAATGTGTTTAGATCAACATTCTATTCTGGCTAGCCAAGTTCCATATGAGAGGACCAGAGGAGTGAGTGGTTAGATGAATGAGGTCCTACTGGGGTGTTTTCTCGCTGTCTTTAATATTCCAAAGCTAGGCCCATGGTTCCTTTTTGCGCTTTATCTATTTCCACTAGATCTTGGCTCCCAAGACTTTGTTGACTGCTTCCAAATCACTAAGACCCAACCCACCATGAGCCTTTGGGAGGTAGAGAATTTCCCACTTTACTAAAGGTCAATTTTGCTTCAAATCAGCTCCTCCCCCAAAGAATGAGTGTTGGAGATTTCTGATGCTTTTAAGAACCCATTTAGGGGCTGCTAAAACAAAAAAAAAGTAGATGGGCATAGCTTGTAAGACAGATTTGAGGAGCATCAATCTACTAGCTATATTGAGAGCCCAGAATTTCCAACAATTAAGTTTGGATGAGATCTTGTCGAGCAGGTTAGATAGGAGGAATGATTGATGGTAGAGTTTGTGAGGATAACGCCTAAGTATTTAATTGGGAGGGAAGCAATGGTGAAGCCTAGGATGCATTGGATGTTCATTTAGGTGATGATGAGGGTATTAAAGAAGAATATTTGGGATTTATCTAAGTTGTTGGAGGTGAGGGAGAAGAGGTCAAGAATAGATTTGATTGTTTTGGATTCTTGCACTGAGGGTGATTTGGAATTGATCGAAGACAATTAATAAGGTATTACAGAGTCATGTGCATGGATGTGCCTATGTTATTTTATGCAACGGATCAATAAGATTGTGAAATACACAGACACTGAAGTAGTTAGAGAAAACAAAATAGGCAAACATATAAACACAACAAGTTTAATAAGGAGTTCACCTAACACTCCTGGGCTACGTTTCCTGGTCCAGCCTTCAATGGTGGCCTCTCTATTATGTTTTCAAAGAAAAGTTCTTACAACAGTGAGCTCGGTTTGAGCCTCACACAGCAGATATAAATCAGTAGGACTGTACTTGGATTCTCCAAGTCTTCCAAGTACACAAACTCGCCTTACTGAAACTCAACCTCTACTGGTCACAGTAGTATGAGCCCAATCTGAGACTCATACATGACAGCCTACAGGATATACAGAGGAGTTCGCTTGAGTCTCTCAAGCCTTCTCTGGAGTACACCGACTCTCTGACTCTCTCTCTAGCTTTGTCTGGCTCGACGCTGCCTTTGCTTCTGCAGGTCAACTCGGCTTCTTCTCTCTGCTCTTAACTTTCTGTGTCTAACTAACTCTTCACTTTCTCTGTCAGTTGGTGGCTTTAAAGCCAATTTTCTTCCGACTGTTTGTTTCAGCTACCCGGCTGTCTGGTTCTCCTGCCTCTATCCATTTGAATTCCCCTGTTCTGCGTCATCATCACTGTGTAACGCCTTGCAGGGAGGTGGCCACCTGTTTCATAACGAACTGAGTGTTAGTTCTCTTGGACATCTTTGAAACGAGCGTTTTTACCGTTAACTCAAGAGTGCCCGAGAACACGACCTTCTGTCGTCGCATCGTCTATCTCAGACTCCAAATCTTATAAAGCTCTGTCTAGCTCCACGTTGAATCTTGTCATCCATCGGATCGCATTTCTGCCGTCGATCTGGAGCCTCCAGATCCTACGGTCTTCGTACATATTGGGCGGGTAAGTAGCATGACATTTACCCGTCCAATGTGAGCGGTTTTCTCTCTCTTCCACCAGACACGTGGCACCCAGTGTGGCATCGGGTGGGACTCCATTGAAACTGCTTACTGCTCGAAGCCCTTTCGATGTCCTGCCGATTTTTGTGGGACCTCGCTTTTGATGAAATCAGCGCAATATTCGTTGCATTACATAACTTTTCGGGTCTGGGTCGCTCGGGGCTTTTCCATCTTTGAGGCGTTTCCCGATAATATGCAATTAACGACTTGTCACTAATCACATATCAGGAACCACCCCCGTTCTCAAAAAGACCTCCCGTTTTGCCAATTCGTGACAGCGCGCGTTACCATGGGCCAATGGTCTGCGCACTTGATAAGGGTCCTCGTTGCTCCGCGCTGCTCACAAATTACAACTGTTTCGAGGATACTTCTGATAAGCTTGATCTTTGTAAGACTTTGAAGCTTTGGGCATGAATTTTACAGAGTTATGAAAACTTAGAGAGTGTTTTAGGATCCAATTCGGATCATGGCCTTCCCACTGAAAAATATTTTGGACCACCAAAAGTTGGTTTTTAAGAATCAATCGAGGGTATAGATTCCTCGTTTACCCAATTTCTACCCATTTTTCACTGCTTAGTCTTGAACCTTTGAGTCCAATCCTAAGGTACTCAATATCCCCTCTGCGTGTAGTTCTCACCTTCTTGTCCAAAATTGTATCTTCCTGCAACTCATTGAGATATTCAGGCAACATATCATCAATGGAAGGTAATTGACTCTGCTCTTCGGGATCTTCAATCAATGAAGGTTCAAATAGTCTCAAGTTGTCTACATTAACGACTGAGTAGATGTGCATGTAAGCTGGCAAATCAAGACGACAAGAATTTTCACCAATTTTCTCAAGTACCTTGAAAGGTCCATACCTTATTGGCTTCAGCTTTTTACCTTCACCTTGCATTTTGTCTTTGCTGATATACAACCAGACTTGATCACCAACTTGGAAACTATGCTCAATCTGATGCTTATCATGCCTTGCCTTATACTTGGCTTGGCTCTTTTCCAGTTGTTCTTGTACTACCTGGTGAATCTCTTGGATTTGTTCAATGAACCTGGTTGCCTTGTCCATATCATTGTGTCCATCAACTGTTATGTCTTTACCAAAGACAAAATTCAAGGGAGACCTTGGTGTGAAACCAAAACAAGTCTCAAAAGGAGATCTCTATGTAGAAGAATGCTTAGCTCGGTTGTAAACATGTTGCACATAACATAAATGTTCATCCCAAAGCTTGGGATGCTTGCTGCAATATCCTCTGAGCAACTAGATCACTATCCTATTGACTACCTCTGTCTAGCCATCTGTTTGCGTATGAAAAGTTGTGCTCTTTTTCAGTCCGGTTTCCATCAATTCCCACAAACTCGACCAAAATTTCCCAACAAATCGAGAATCCCGATCAGATACAATGGAAGTGGGTAATCCAAAATGAACCCATACATGCTGAAAGAACAACTTTGATGTTTGTGCAGCTGTAATCTGTTTGTTACAAGGTATCAAAATACACATTTTGCTGAACCTATCCACAATAATATATAAATAGTCATGACTTTTTCTAGATTTAGGTAGCCCTCCAACAAAATCCATGGAAACACTTTCCCAAGGATGAGAAGGAACTGGTAGTGGAGTGTACAAGCCTAGTTTTCTATTGCTAGGCTTGCTTTTAGCACACATAGTACACCCTCTTATATATCTAGAAATTGTTTCATTCATTTTTGGCCAATAACAAAATCTTTGCAGTTGTGCAACTGTTTTACTTACACCAAAGTGACCTGGTATTGAAGAAGTGTGTGCTTCTCGAATTATCTTTACTCTTTCAGTTTGAGGAATGCGTAGCTTTCCCAAATGATACAAGAGTTGGTCCTAAACATGATAATCCAATTCTTCTACTTTGTTGCCATGACTTAAAGTTGCATATGCATCTTTAAAATCTATATCTTAAGCATATTGTTCAATGTAGCTTTCATGCAATACTGAGTTATGCTTAATTATAGTAGATGCATTTATGATTGGTCTAGACAACATATCTACAACTTTATTGTGTATGCCCTTTTTATATCTGATGACAAGATGAAACTGTTGTAGAAAACCCATCCATCTATAGTGTCTTGATTGTTGCAACTTAGTTTGTGAGTGTAAATATTGAAGTGGTTGATGATCAGTATGTATAACTATTTCTTTTCCCATTAAATAATGTTTCCACTTTTTAACACTCTGTACTAATGCATCCAATTCTTTATCATATGTGGGATAATTAACTACTGCAGAATTAAATGTCTCATAATGATAACATATGGGTTTACCGTACTGCATCAACACTGATCCCATGGCATAGTCACTGGCATCTGTTTCAACCTCAAATGGTCTTTGAAGATCAGGCAATGCTAGTACTGGTGTTGTACTAATCTTTTCTTTCAAGGTGTCGAAGGCTTTCTGCTGTTTTCCTCCCCACTGAAACACCCTGTTCAATCCTGTCAATGCATGTAAAGGCGCTGCAATTAAGGAAAAGTTAGCAATAAAAATTTTCCAATATTGTGTTGCCCCTAGGAAGCTTCTAACTTCAGTAGCAGACTTGGGTTTAGGCCAGTTTACAATGAACCTTAGAGGGATTTATCTTCAATTCACCACCCCCTACTATATGACCCAAACAATTCAAAGATGCTTTTCCAAATTCACATTTTGATAATTTAACATAGAGATTTTCCCTTTTCAAAACATCTAGAGTCTGCTTTACATGCTGCAAATGTTCTTCCCATCTTTTACTATATACAAGAATATCATCCGAATATACAATTACAAAATCATCAATGAAAGGCCTGAGCACATCATTCATTACTCTCATGAAAGTGGCAGGTGCATTAGTTAAGCCAAAAGGCATAAATAGCCATTCATACAGCCTATGCTTTGTTTTGAAAGCAACCTTCCATGCATATTGCTCTACTACTCTGACCTGATGATAACCACTACATAGGTCCAACTTGGAAAAGTAAACAACTTCTTTCAGTTGATCCAATAGATCATCTATGTGAGGAAGGGGATAACGATTCTTGATCATTATTTTATTCAGTGCTCAGTAATTAATGCACATTCTCCATGAGCCATCCTAATTTCTCACCAACACGATTGGAGATCCACATGGTGATGTGCTAGGTCTTATGAACCCTTTCTCGAGCAACTCCTATACCTGCTTCTTGATTTCTGCATTCTCTAAAGTGGATAACCTATACATTTCGATGTTAGGCAATGGAGCATCTTGTTGCAAATTAATATCATGTACAATTTGTCTAGCATCACAACCCTCAAATATATTGGTTTATTCTGGTTTCTTTTCCTTTACAATCATCAATAAAAATTGCTTGTATGAATTTACAATCCTTTTCATTTGCCCTGAGTTTATGAGAGTATAATTATTTTTGAGTTTATGAGCTCTTACAATATATTATATTCCCTCTTTTGTGAGTTGATACTTATTTTCCGCTCTATAGAAAATTGTTTTTCTATCATACAAGTAAGGACTTCCTAAAGCAATTCCACATATATCCAAAGGAATTACATCTAACTCAACCTCATCTACAAATGATGAACCAATGGCAAACCTAAGTTTACATTGTCTAGTCACTTGTAGCTTTGTCTTATCACATAACCAACCTAATGGATATGGCTTCTTGTGAGGTGTGATTAGTAATCCCATTTTCTTTACAATTGCTTCAAAAATTAAATTTACCTGTGAGCCACTATCAAACAAAGTATCAATCTTTTGATGTTTGGAAATAACTCTAATATGAAAAATCTCATGTCTTCTTCTCTCATTTTCTTCACTATCAATAGTTTGGACAGAATTACTAGAAGATGCTTCAGAATTTTTACCTTGTATCCCTGTGGCTACAATGGTTGTTTCATCACCTGAGTCTGACCCCAAATATTTTTGTACAGTAGTAGCAACTTTCTTCTTCTTTCCATCGAACTTCTTGGGTTTTAGCTCCGGATGCAGAATCTAGCAGTGTTCATCATCATGCCCATCCTTCTTGCAGTTAGTGCAGGAAGGTTTGGTCTTTTGTACTGCATTAGCCTTCCTCTCTTTCCATTTCTGCTTCCTCTTTTCCTTGTTCTTACTTGCAGTGGGTTTGAACTTTGGATGATCCCCCAATCTCTGGGACCACATTCTTGCCTCTAGCCTCTAGATGGGTAGCTTGGACAGATACCTTATCTATGCTAGTAGGGTTAAACATGAGAATAGTATGTCTCAAGTAACTATGTAGACCACCTAGATACTTAAGCAGAGTTTCAGGTAAGTCTAACGAAATGCCTAGTATCAAAGCTCTTTTTCGAAATTCTTGCGTGTAACTCTGTACACTTTGCCCTTTCAACTAGTGAAGAGTTTGCCAAGTCATCATAGCTTGTTGCCTATAAGCTAGTGGATAGAATTGCTTTTTAATCGCAGAAACAAATTCACTCTAGACAGAAAGAATTTAACCATGCTTCTTCATGTCAGCTTGTGTTCCCACCATACTAAGGCAGTTCCTCCAAGGCGTAAACTGGCCCACTGAATCTTACTTTTGTCTGAGTTGATGCTTTGCACCTTGCAATAGACATCAATCTGCCTAATCCAATTATCCAGCTTCTCTGCATTCAACTCTCCATCATATATTGGCAAATCAAATTTAACATCTAATTTAATCAAAGATGCTTGCTTCTTTTTATTTTCAGGACTATTAGGAGGTGTGGGAATCTTTTCTTCTTTCCCTTTACCTTTAGAATGGTCATTTAGGAGAGATTCTTCTGCTTCTTTGTTATGAAAAGTTGACGAATCTTCTCTCCATCCCTTCTTAAATTCTCTATAAATTTCCTCTACCATGGCTTTCATAGTCAAGAAACTATCAAGGAACTGAGAGTCTGATTCCAAAGGAGTCTCTTCTGACATTTTCCTCCTAGTATAGACTCTACCAATTTCTGGGTCAAATTCAACCAATTCTCCCTTTCCTAATTTAAGCTTTGATCTAGTTAGCATTCACCAACAATCCAGCACAAGCTTGTCTAACCTTAGCAACCTAGAGCTATGATACCACTTGATCTAGAATTGATTGAAGACAATTAATAAGGTATCACAGACTCATGTGCATGGATGTGCCTATGTTATTTTATGCAACGGATCGATAAGATTGTGAAATACACAGACACTGAAGTAGTTAGAGAAAAAACAATAGGCAAACATATAAACACAACAAGTTTAATAAGGAGTTCACCCGACACTCCTAGGCTACGTCTCCTAGTCCAGCTTTTAGTGGTGGCCTCTCTATTATGTTTTCAAATAAGAGTTCTTACAATAGTGAGCTCGGTTTGAGCCTCACACAACAGATATAAATCAGCAGGACTGTACTTGGATTCTCCCAGTCTCCCGAGTACACAGACTCACCTTACTAAAACTCGACCTCTATTGGTCACAGTAGTATGAGCCCAATCCGAGACTCATACATGACAGGAATATACAGAGGAGTTCGCTTGAGTCTCTCAAGCCTTCTCTGGAGTACACCGACTCTCTGACTCTCTCTCTAGCTCTGTCTGGCTCGACGCTGCCTTTGCTTCTGCAAGTCAGCTCTGCTTATTCTCTCTGCTCTTAACTTTCTATGTCTAACTAACTGTTCTCTTTCTCTGTCAGTTGGTGGCTTTAAAGCTAATTTGCCTTCGACTGTTCATTTCAGCTTCCCAGCTATCCGGTTCTCCTGCCTCTGTCTATTTGAATTCCCCTGTTCTGCATCATCATCACTGTGTAATGCCTCGAAGGGGGGTGGCCACCTATTTCATAACAAACTGGGTTTAAGTTGTCTTAGATGTCTTTGAAACGACCGTTTTTACCGTTAACTCAAGAATGCCCGCAAACACGACCTTCTGTCATTGCATCGTCTGTCTCAGACTCCAAATTTTATAAAGCTATGTTTGTTTCCTCGTTGAATTTGGTCATCCATCGGATCACATTTCTGCTGTCGATCTGGAGCCTCCAGATCCTACAATCTCCATCCATATCGACCGAGTAAGTAGCATGACATTTACCTGTCCGATGTGAGCGGTTTTCTCTCTCTTCCGCCAGATGCATGGCACCCAGTGTGTGGCATCGGGTGGGACTCGGTTGAAATCCTTACCGCTCAAGGCCCTTCCGATATCCTGCCGGTTTTTGTGGGGCCCCGCTTTTGATGGAAACAGCGCGATATTTGTTGCATTACATAACTTTTCGGGTCCGGGTCGCTTAGGGCTTTTCCATCTTTAAGGGGTTTTCCCAGCGAATCTCTATATCAGAAACCACCCCCGTTTCTCAAAAAGACCTCCCGTTTTGCCAATTCGTGACAGCGCGCGTTACCATGGGCCAATGGTCTACGCGCTTGACCGAGGGTCCTCGTTGCTCCGTGTTGCTCACAAATTACAACTATTTCGAGGATACTTTTGATAATCTTGATCTTTGTAAGACTTTGAAGCTTTTGGCATGAATTTTACAGAGTTATGAAAACTTAGAGAGTATTTTAAGATCCAATTCGGATCAGAGGGATGATTCATGAGGAGGGTGTCATCCACAAACTCTTGGTGGGTGTGAGTACTGTTGTTGTGGAGACTTAGACCTTTTATAGAACCTTTTAGTCTAGCATTCTTTATGGTTCAGCCAAGATCTTCAGCCATGAGAATGAAGAGGAAGGGGTACAAGGGATCTCTTTGTCTAATTCCTTTGGAGGGGAGGAAGGTTTCGATGGGGGAGCCAATGACCAATGTAGAGAAAAAGGAAGTAGAAATAAGTGACATGACCCATTGCATCCAATGGGTGTAGAAGCCAAATGATTTTAGAGTACATTCAATGTATTCCCATCTTAGCTTATCAAAGGGTTTGGACACATCCAGTTTCATGAGCACGTCGATCTTCTTGAGGGTTTCGAGAGAGTGAATGGTCTCATGGGCTAAGATTATTCCATCAAGAATAAGTCTACCTTCTACATAGCATGATTGTTCAAGACAGATGAGGGGAGGAAGAAGGGGCTTCAACCTATTGGCAATGATTTTGGTTATAATTTTGTAAATAACATTGCAAAGAGTTATGGGTCAATATTTACCTGGGGAAGCGACATTGTTCTCCTTTGGGATTAACTAGGAAGGTGACATTGAAGGGCGGAAGGATGGATCTATTACTTTTCGATTCTTCCACGATTACATGTGTTTCGCTGCTTAGGAAATGTCAACCTTGTTTGAAGGATGTAACAGTGAAGCCATTGGGATAGAGGGCTTCTCTATCCACCGTCTAGTTAAGGACTTCCAAGATCTCGGATTCTAAGATGGGTCTGATGAGGGTTGCATTATGGTTTTCAGAGACCAGTTGAGTGATGTTTGTAGTGATTTGGTTGATGGCTCCCCCTCGCTATAGAGGAGGCTCCTGTAGAACATCAGAGAGGTAGTTGAACAACTCCTGTTCAATGCCTTCCTGCTTTTCTACAATAGTTCCAACCCCTATCCTAAGCATAGTGATGTAGTTGGTGGCCTTGTTTTGGATGGTTGATTTATGAAAGAAGGATGTATTGTATTCTCCCTCTTTGACCAAGTGAATTATGGATTTCTACTTCAAGTAAATTTCTTCCTATTTGTAGTTCTCCTCTAGTTGCTTGGAAAGGTCTACCTCCTTGGCATTAGTTTCCTTAGTGCAATCATTCAGTATGATTTCTTATTGGAGAGTGGACATAACATTCTCGAGGAATTATTTTTCTTGAAAGACATTGTCATACTCCTCTGTGTTCCATCTTTTGATAAGAATTTTGATCTGCATGAGATTTTGATGAAAGATGTACATCTTGGACCCTTTGAAGTGTTGCATATCCTTCCACCGGCCTTTGATCTTGGGGATGAGGTTGGGGTTTGAGAGCTAGAATTGTTCAAACTGAAAGGGACATTTTAAATATTTCCCAAAGGTCCTCCATGAAAGGGATATGGGTCAGTGGTCCGGCCTCAAGGATGGGAGGATCTCTACTAAGAGTTCATGCCCACTAACAAGGAGGGGTTCTGCCACAAGGAAGCGATATAGACGCAATCAAATCTGGGTCGATCCTCCTCTCTTGTTGTTCCACATGAAGAGGTCGTTGGTAGTCTTCATGTCCACCATGCTTGCCTCATCTATGAAGGTTCTCAAATCCTCTAATTCTTGATATATTTGTCTTCTACCACCTTTTTTCTCCCCTAGCGAGGTGATGATGTTGAAGTCACCTCCTATAATCCATTTGGAGGGGTCTAGTTGGTCCTTCAGGGAGGTAAGGTGATGAAGCATGTCTTGTTTCTTGGAGGGAGTTTGCGGGCCATAGACGTTGGAGAGAGATCCATGTATGTCTATTCCTAACCATTAGAGAAATTTTGGGGTCTAAAATGGGCCTCCTAAGGAATATTATAATATAATAGTTGAAATAATAAAATAAGATTAGATTACATCATCAAATTTTAGAGCGAAAAAAGAAAAACTACTTTTTCAACTTGTATTTTCAGCTTATCTCTCTATGGTTTTATTCAAATTTTGAGCTAGAGAATTCATTGGATGCATAATTTAATTCTTCAACCAAGAAGTACCCATGTTGCATACTTTCGATGGACCCTAATACACGGAAAATGAGAAATGCATGAAAAACATCATCGCAATCATTGGAATATTGCGATGACATTTTTCATGCATTTCTCATTTGTCGTGTAGCAGGGTCCATCGAAAGTATGCAAGATGGGTACTTATTGGATGAGGAATTAAACTATGCATCCAACAAGTGTTCCCACTTGAAATATGAGTAAACCCATAGGGAGATAAGTTGAAAATATGAAATGAAAAAAATAGTTTTTTTTCAATTCAATCTAAATTAGGATTCAAACTATGGGATATAATTTCCAAATTTACAATTTTAAATATTTAGTAAAAAAAAATTGTCGTGTTTTATTTTCAAGGAAAACTTCATAAGATATCTTATTCTTTCCTGGAATATTCAAATGGAGGACAAATCAATTGCTAATGACAATAACAATTGGTGACCTAATAAGACTTTGCTAAACTAGAATCAAAGAACTCACAATGAACTCTTTCTTGAAACGATGAGTTAACCTACTTGATGAAAACAACCTTGTCAAAACAAAAAGATGATAAAATAACTACAAGAAACCTATTTGAATATTGTAAATTAAATCAAAGAAACTCTCTTATCAAAACTTGGTTAACATAGGATTTAATAGGGATTTTATAAGACAAGTTGGAATTTGATTCAAATGCATTCGAATCCATTCTTTTGTACAACACTAGAACTCATATACTAATGATTTGGCTCCCGTCACCTTTCTGCCTATCCCCTTTTGATGCTAAATTTTGATGGAGCATCAAAAGAAAATATTAGTAATGCCAAACATATAGTGAAATAATAAGGAAAATTGGGTATATCAGCGAATAATTTTACAACAATCCAAACTTCGCATTGAGAAAACTTTTTGTTCTCTAAATCATGAAGGTCACTAGCTTGGAAGACAAAGGGGATTCTCAAATAATAATCAATAAACTAAGTTAGATCCAATAAGCTAATCAAGATTATTAGCAACGAATATTGAATTGGAAGTTGATATCAACCCTCCAAATAATTTAAGAAATATTGTTCTTCACAAATTCAAGATCATCCACATTCAATTATTAAGAAATGTTAAGATTGTTGATGCTCTAACAATAAACTAAGTTAGATCCAATAAGCTAATCAAGATTATTAGCAACGAATATTGAATTGGAAGTTGATATCAACCCTCCAAATAATTTAAGAAATATTGTTCTTCACAAATTCAAGATCATCCACATTCAACTATTAAGAAATGTTAAGATTGTTGATGCTCTAACAAACCCAAGAGTAAATTTTGGTTGGGGGACATTACAAGCGTGGTGTAAAGATGAATCCAATCTACATTTCTTATCTTGGAAACGTATAAATCATTTGATTGTCAAGCATTAAGAGAGAATAACCTAAACCTACAATCTCAAATGAATAACAATTTTTTGCTTCTTCTTCTTATATGTAACACCCATCATGTTACCCTTGTTGTTGTAGCGTTAAAATCTTGACTATGTAATGCCAACATGGAGGCCATGGATGGTTGAGACATTATGTTGTCAAAATAAAATAAATTAAATGTGAATTTAATTGGCTAGCCTAAACGGAGGGACACATGGATCCAAGGTTTTGAGGGGCTTTCTTGTTGTGTGCATATTGGTTTCTTTTGGCATGCAAGTTGATTTCTAGTGACATGTCTGTTGGGTATACCTATAATGGTAACATTTAGCCTCATTAACATATATGTGACCAACCACCAACCTACCATGACATGGTTTTAAAGGTTGTAGAGTGAGCAACATGAGGAAGGATTGCACCATCCTGTTCCTCCTAGTGGATCGAGACAAAGAGAATGGAAGCCTAGGAAGACAAAGTGGAGAAGTGGAGACGGTGCCCTCACCCAAAGAGGGAGGAGGTGGCGTAAGGAACCAAACCATCAACTGATAGATGAAAGAGTGTGATTGGATGTAAGGGAATAAAAAACTCACAAAAACAAACAATGTAAAACATAGGAGAAAGCAGTAGAGGGAGTTAGTAATAAAGTTGGGTAGAGAAAGAGCAAGGAGCTCATAGAGCCAAACAAAAAGATTGAATTGGACTGGATCTTCGGTTCAAGCCTTATGAATGAGATCATAAGAGTAAGGGAGTTGTTGTGGTGCTTACTACTAGAGGGAAGTAGATAATTCACCTAGGCAATGGACTCCTTGGTGTGATTCCCTTAAATAATCATCCCCTCAAACTTTGGATTTGGCTCAAGGGTGGTACTCGAATTACCCCCTTTAGTTGCCAACTAATTTAACTCTCTCTCACACACATATATATATGGTTTTATTGAACTGTTGAAAATGTGTGCTTGTTACCATATTCTTGAATAGTAGGATCACTTATATGGTTATGACTAATTTTCTGAGGTTCACTCAGTTAACCTATTATTTTATGAGTTCTCAACTATCTTATATGTTTATGAATTGGGAAGCTTACTGCCATACCCATGATTGCAATTTATCTTACATGCGATGAGTTTGAGTTATATGTTGTGTGTTAAATGAGTATTTCGTTAGAGATGATAGTCACTTAAACAATGAATGATGCAATGATCCTATGAGTTTATGCATACTTATATATATTATTGTAATTAAGAATTGTAATCAGGTTAATGGCCTGAAATTCATGATGTTACATATATTGTTTGTAGTCCTTTTGTGTAATCATATAAACATGTATGTCTTCTTACTAATCAAAGAAGGAATCCTAACCCAATGATGAAGTTAACTAACTTTCAATAGATCTCAAAATAACATTGGCTTGCATATCTCATCTTGCATAGTGTTGAAGCTGGTTGAAATGGCCTTAAGAGCCATGCCTTTCTCTTAGTTCTAGACTTGGTGTAATTTGGTTTCAGATGGAGCCCCTTTATTTTCTTTTGGATTGGTATAATACTTTTGAGATTCTTTTCTCATGCCCTAATCTCAGCCTTCGGAAAATTTAGTGTCCTGAAAAGTGATTTGGTCTAAATAAAGTACCCAAAATTCCTTTATTTTTCCCTTATTTTTCAGAAGTGCTACAGAAATTCGATGAATCTGAGGATTCAGGGGATCCAAAAGTAACAATGGCACATATAAACATGAAGGCCTAGATACATCTGAGGCCAGATTATTTTGAAGTGTAGAAGGATATCCAACGATCTAGGAATCTGAGTATGGTGAGGATGCACACCTATTCATAGGCCCAGATATGCCATATGCCAAATACAATGTGGAGATCTGGATGCTATGTGGTGGGTCCCAAACCATATGCATTGCACAAAATATGGATATGGATTATTGTGGAGAGAAACTAGATCTGGGGAATTTGGGACTCAGGGTGGTGAAGAGTGCATGTGTACATGAAGACCCATATGTGGTCAGAGTTGGATCACCCTTAGGTAGGATTGGATCTAGGGAATTTTGTATCCAAGGGTGACATCAAAGTGCACACTTTTGTGACAGTTGGATAATAGTTGGGGTCAAATTACTTTTAAGTGTGAGTGGGATCCGTAGATCTAGGGAAGTGAAAACCTAATACAATGTTGAGCGGCTGTATCAGTCATGAACTAGATACTTTAGGAAATCACTGCAAACACGAAGGGGGCAAGCTTGGTGGGACCCATGCACCAGAGTTGATATGGAAAGTACCATGATGACCTACTCGGATGTCACACAAGAAGTTTAATGATGATGTGGACCCACATTATGTTGACATGGCAATGCCATGTGGACTACACATTGGTGCCACATGGCAATATTGTGATGACGTGGAGCCCATACGCTACCCATTGTTCACTACACCTTGTATTTTCTCATTGTTGAACATCGTGAGTGGTGACAAGCCCAGTTGACATGACTTGGACATGAAAATAAGCCCCTTTATAATGACTTGTCAAGGTGACGAGGAGGCCACATGGATGCCACACGATTTTATTACCACCTGTCGCTTAACAACATAATTCAACGCTTGAGTGTTGATGGTGGTAGTGGGGAACTAGTGGCAATAGAGCGTTGGCAACAATTAACAATAAACTTACCATTTGTCGGGACAACCAACTAACAGGACTGCCCTCATTATCGACCAACTTCCTTTTTGTAGTGCAATTGCAAAGTCTATAGGATCGATGATTTAGAAGCGCTCACATCCTTCCAAAGGTTAACGCAAGGGGGATGGAGGGGGCGAAAAAAACCACTCTGGTAAACCATCATAGTATGAGGACGACATAGATCTATTGTGGGGGTCCCTTGTCCAATCTACAAATTGGATATGTAGCCCCTCGTAAGCCACCTTTGGTTGTTGTCACTTGACGACCTTTCCTCGCCATAAAAACTCCACACACTGCTAATAGACAATTTTGTCTTTCTTGGATACCATATGGTAGCCTAATCTTGATGTGGCCTTATACAATTGATCAAACATCATGAAGTTATAAATTTCAATCCAAGAGTCAAATTAAGATAAAATTTATATCTGTATTCACGCTTCTGTGATCCGTAATGAATTAAACAAAGACTTTTGGTAGAAATCACATGAGAGAATTTTTTGGCCAACACGTTTCGAACCAACAAGTGTGGTTCATCATCTGGTCTAGATGATGAACCACACTTGTTGGTTTGAAACACGTCAGCCAAAAAATTCTCTCATGTGATTTCTATCGAAAGACTTTGTTTAAAATTTATATCGTCAAAAAGCTCTCGACATGCAAAGCACGATGATGGAATTTGTTTTGAGATTTGAAGAAGTTGTAAAAAGAGAAATTTTGTGACTCCATCTTCATAATACACCTTGGAGGTCGAGTCAATTCAATAAGGAACACCACCTGTAGCCCGAGATACTGTAAGGGTGGTGGGGGAGATACTATTACATTCTATGCAAGAGCATTGTGCACAATATTGCAAAAGGTTGTGCATGAGATAGAAAATGATGTACAAAGTGGTAAAAAAAAAAATTCAAGAGAAACACAAAGGAGAATAATTTGCAAGATGAGTTTGAAGGGAAGAAATAAATTTGGGATAAGTTATTTAAAAAATATGGCAAGGTAGAAGTGAACCAATGTACAAAGGAGGATGGCATGCAGGGAAAAGGTTCTAGTGCAACTAGAAGGGGTGTAAAAAATGAAGATGGTGTAACAACACCCTACTTACCCCAGTGGGGTGGTGGCTACTGATAAATCCAACCTTTCTTATTCTGTTAAAAAATGGGATTATTTTTTTTCTTACATATCTATACATATATATACCCTACCACTACCCCCTAGTAGTCCCCACCGTCGCATAAAAGACATGAAGTTTCTAGGCGGATCCCTGCACATTTGAACAATGAAGTCGTCATAAGCAACTCCGACAAGGTAAAGTGCATGATGTTTACAAGGAGGTCACCCCTCGAAATGGGAGGAAAGAAGAAACCACTGATCGCCAAATCGACAACTCATATTCTGATCCGGATTTAAATAGGAACGCAACAAATTACAGAGATAACCATAAACACAAAGATGTAGCGGAAATAATACTTCATTTCATTAATGCAAAATACTGAAATATGCTTACAAACAAAAATGGAAATAAACCAGCTAGGGCGATGGTAGCTTATCTCTAGAAAGACATGTGGCGGCTACATGCCTCTGAACTGTGTTACAATGAGGCTCGCAAGCCTATTTATTGTTGAGAAACAATGGAAAACCCTAAACATCCAAAAACCTACCCCTAGAAGATGAAACGCCAAACTGTGGGCCCCATTTGGGTAAATTGGTACATCAACTTCCAGGGGTCGTAACTTTGGCATACGATCTCTATTTGACGCGCATAGTATCTTGTTAGAAAGATCTATCTAAGAACTACAACTTTGGGAAGAGAAACATCGATCCATGGACCCATGTCACTCCCAGGTTTCCAAAAAAAAACGTCGTTTAGGGCCTCAAAACGGCTCCGGAAGTTCAGGACCGGAAAAACTACTGAAAATAGTAAATTGTGCTACAATTAAGGAAACTGAAAAGCTGAAAGAAACAATGGTGGGGTTCCAAGTGGACTTGGCAGGTGGCCACCAATATCCACCTAGATCATTCCTCCCCCCTTAGGAAACAATGGTCCCCATTGCATTGAGTTCCTCCATGAGATGAGGAAACTTCTGCTGAACTTGGTCCCTGGTGAG
>APFE030542200.1:51500-68875 GCA_000404065.3 Pinus taeda | reverse complement strand
AAATGATTTGAATCTTGGTTGGATCCACATGCACCCCCTTTTCATCAATAATGTATCCCAGATACTGAACCTGGGTCATGCCAAAAGTGCATTCTCCAAATTGGCACATAACTTGTGTTGCCGCAGTGTTTGGAGAACCTATCAGATGTGGTGGAGGTGCTCTTCCAAACTCTAGTTGAAGATCAGGATGTCATCCAAGTATACCACTACAAATGAGTTGGAAAATGGCCGCAAGATGTCATCCATTAGCCTCATGAAGGTTGCAGGAGCATTTGTCAATCCGAAAGGCATAACCAACCATTCGAAAAGTCCCTCCTTGGCTTTAAAGGCAGTCTTCCACACATCGAAGGGTTCAATTGGTACCTGGTGATATCCTGACTTCAAATCGATCTTGCTGAAATATTTTGCCCCCTTCAGTTGTTCCAAGAGGACAATGATCTTATTCAGTGCCCAATAGTCAATACAGAGTCTCCAAGTCCCATCCTTCTTCTGTACCAACACGATCGGGCTCACGTGGGTGATGAACTAGGATGGATGTGACCTTTTTGTAGCTGCTCCTGAATCTGCCTCTTGATTTCATCATTCTCTAGAACGGTTCGCCAATAGATTGGTCCATTGGGCAGCGACGCACCTGGGGTCAGAGCGATGGAGTGCTTGACCTGACAGTGTAGAAAAACCCCTATGGGGGAGGTGAAGATGTCCTCGTACTCCTCCATGACTTTGTCTGTCTGTAGTTGTCGTGCGGAGGGGCCCTGTCTCGAGGTCGTGGCCAACGTCTTTTTCTTTACTTGAGCGCGTATCGTCAGGAAAACAAATTTCCTGGTTTTGGAAACGAGCTTACTGCATTGTTTTGCAGTAATCAAAAAGATGGTGGTAGGCGGTGCTACCTCCGGTATCCTGTACAACTTATCTCCGAAAGTAATAATAACTGCACGGGGCCTTGATTCATACACAACATGTCGCTTCCACAAGTATGGTTGTCCTAATAATACATCACAAACTTCAAGGGGAGCAATGTCACACAATACCTCATCCGTGAAGGGCTTGATATTGTATGGAAGGCGACACTGCTGGCTCACGCGAAGATCTTGTCCTTGGTGAAGCCACCCAATGGTGTACGGTTGTGGATGTGTTGTGGTCGGTAAGCCCAACCACTTCAGGACCTCTGCCGAAATGAAGTTCTTTTGGCTCCCGCTGTTGACAATGAACTATAGCGGGGAGCCCTTTACCCACATTTGGGAGTGAAGAGACGCTCCTCCTCCTCTAGATCTTTGGGTTCCTCCTTCTGGATCTTCATGGTGGCAACAGTGGTGTTGGGCTCTGCATCGATAATCTGCTTCACTTTGTCATTCCCCTTGTCGGGTTCTGACTCAAAGTCGGAACATGCATCTGATTCTGAAACCTTTAGCTCAGCCACCAGTGATTGTTTGGCCCGACACTCACTTGTGTTGTGAGTGGAGCTCTTATGGAACTCACCCCACTTTCCTGTGTCCCTTTTCAACTTCACGACGTTGTTCTTTGCTTTACGAGTTGTCTTGGGCCACCCCACCTTGGCTTTGTCCTTTGTTCTGCGATTTGGGGGCACCTTTCCCTTGCTTCAGGCTCGCAGATCCAAAGTCTCACTTCTTCTGTTTAAACTTTTGCTTGACCTTGACGGCATATCGGTATGTTGTGCCGAGTGAGGGGATGTTCAGGAATTATATTTCTTCCTGGATGTACTTGTGCAGGCAACCACGGTACTTGAGTACCAAATGCTACTCTGAATCCTTGATACCCAACTTTGTGCGAAGGGTATGGAAAATATTGGTAAACTCCAGCACATCTTGGTCCCTTCCCTGCCGCAATGTGGTGACTTTATGTATTGATCATCATAGCTTCCAACAAGGTAGTGCTGCTCCTTGATGGCATCCCAGAATGAATCCCAAGTGGGTTCGACTGAAAATAGTGAGCCTGTACTTTCATCCTTATGCTCGCAGTAGGTTTCCCAACAATCCTTGACGTGGTGGGGTGCTTTGGGAAGAGCGAAAACAATCTTTTCACGACTGGAAAAATCATGAACAGAAAAATAACTCTCTAGCAGATTTAACCATTTATTGACGACATCTGCATCTATCTAACCCTCGAATATGGGGATTTCAAAATTAACTTGTACCTTAAACAGTGTGGCATTTCCAGAGTAGCTGTTGGAAGCTAATGCGTCGCCCCTGGGTAGCCGTTGAAGGATCTGGGCAAAGTTGTCCATCATTGCGTTCCTTTGTCGCTCGAGGGCTTCTTCGAGCAAGATTTTGATAGGATCTCCTGCCCCCTCGTCTTTCTTTTCATTCTCCATGGGAGGTCGTCGAGATTTGCGAGGCCGGCCTTGCAAAGGTTCGACCAATTCAAGCCCTAACTCCTTATATCCCGACCTCGTTGGGGACATGCAAAGAAAAATAGAGAAAAAACAGACCGCTCTGATACCACTAACCCGGATTTAAACAAGAACACAACAAATTACAGAGATAACCATGAAACACAAAGATGCAGCGGAAATAATATTTTACTTCATTAATGCAAAATACTGAAATATGCTTACAAACAGCAATGGAAATAAACCAGCTAGGGTGATGGTAGCTTATCTCTAAGAAGAGATGTGGTGGCTACATGGCTCTGAAGTGTGTTACAATGAGGCTCGCAGGCCGATTTATTGTTGAGAAATAACGGAAAACCCTAAACATCCAAAAACCTAACCCTAGAAGATGAAATGCCAAACTATGGGCCCCGTTTGGATAAATTGGTACATCAACTTCACGGGGTCGTAACTTTGGCATACGATCTCCATTTGACGCGCACAATATCTCGTTAGAAAGATCTATCCAAGAACTACAACTTTGGGAGAAGCAACATCGGTCCATGGACCCATGTTGCTCCCAGTTTTCCCAAAAAACATTGTTTAGGGCCTCAAAACAGCTCCGGAAGTTCAGGACCCAAAAAACTGTTGAAAATAGTAAACTGTGCTACAATTAAGGAAACTGAAAAGTTGAAAGAAACAATGGTGGGGTTCCAAGTGGACTTGGCAAGTGGCCACCAATATCCACTTGGATCATATTCACTCCAACACCTTCCATTACCTTTTCCAAAACCACTACAAGGGGTATCATAGAAGGCAATTTCAGGTTTTTCAAAACCATCTACAGGCTCTGTTGATGTGCACATGATGACAAGTTGGGGCCCATTCCTCCGATCTCATCACTGATACCGACTTACCATGTCATCTCGATGCTTCACATGCCTGTTCCCCTTTGTACCTTTGGGTGGGTCCTTCGGGACACATTGTCCCGGTCCCTTCACCTCGATGACTCTGATTGTCCACCCCTCTTGCACCTCCAGTATAATTCATCCCGGCCCCATTTCCTGGACGCTCTTCTACCCTGCATCTCTCAAGATTTTGGGGGTCAACCTCTGGGACACGTCATCCCAGTGCCCCGACACTATCGTATATTTATATGTCTTCTCTTGAGAAAAGCACGATTTCACAAGGATAAACCCAATCTTTCTTATTCTGTTAGAAAAATGGGATTACATTTTTTCTTATATATATATATGCCTTACTAGTACGCCCTGGCAGTCCCCACCGTCGCATAAAAGACATGCAGTTTTTGGGCGGATCCTTGCACATTTGAACAATGAAGTTGTCATAAGCAACTCTGACAAGGTAAAGTGCACGATGTTTACAAGGAGCACACCCCTCGGAATGGGAGGAAAGAAGAAACCATTGATCGCCCAATCGACGACTCATATTCACTCCAACACCCTCCATCACCTTTTCCAAAACTACTACAAGGGGTGTCAGGGAAGGAAATTTCGAGTTTTCCAAAACCACTTGCAGGGTTTGTTGATGTGCGCATGATGACAAGTTGGGTCCCATTCCTCCGACCTCCTCATTGATACCAACTTGCCACGTCATCCCAACGCTTCCCATGCCTGCTCCCCTTTGTACCTTCGGGTGGGTCCTCCGGGACACATTGTCCCAGTCCCTTCACCTTGATGACTCTGATTGGCCGTTCCTCTTGCACCTCCAGTACTCCCAATCCCTTGGCCCGAATGCTCTTCTAGCCTGCATCTCTTGGGATTCCGGGGGTCAACCTCTGGGAAACGTCACCCCAGTCCCCCAACACTATGGCATATTTATATGTCTGCTCTTGAGCAAAGCACGATTTCATAAGGACTGGTTTGGCATGTTTAATTTGGTTTTTTTGTTTTTCTCCACAAACCCACTGTGCACATAATTTACATTATTTGAGCTTAACAATTAAGTATTTAATCAACCAACAAGGTTAAAATTACCTCCCCAGTTCTTACTCACACTGCCTACATAGTTATACACTCTCGGTGCCTACGTCATTGATATATATATATATATATATATATATATGACTCCTTACATTCAGAGCATTTGGAGCAAAATCACAGTGACAAGAACCATTTAACAGAGTCTCCATCTTTTCAGCTTATCACTGTAAATTATGCACATTTCAAGCAATTAATGTAGCTTAGATTTAATAGTTAAAACATATACAAATACATCCATTGTTATAAGACACATGTACATGACTTATCTTGAATTGAAAATAGAAGTATGGGCAATTGACTTTGGGACAAGGACTCTCCACCCAATAATAAAGAGTTGCAGTCAATCCTCACTTGCAAATGTCACCCCCCAGCCAAATTTCAAAGATTGAGGGGTCTTTCTCAAGGGAATAAAACATCAATTGCTAGCTGAAACAAGGACTCCAGAGGCCTCCTTCCTTTACCCACCAGCTACTTAGAAGTTACCAAATGTACAGGAAATCTAGAAGCCAGCAACTTCCACCCTTAAGTATCCAATGGTAGCCAACCAAAACACGCAAGGAATCTAAAGGCTTGTTGCCTCCACCCAAGAATTTCAAGGGAGTCTAGAGAAAAAAGTCTCCACTCTTCAAGCAAAACACAATGGTTCCACATGCCTTGGGGAGTCCAGAATCCATTGTAAAACCAAAAAACAAGAAAGGCTCCAAAGATCCTCCTTTCAAGAATCCAAGGAACAACCCATCACCCTAGCCATCAAGGGAACCTAGAAGAAGACCATCTTCACCCTTTGGATATACAAGGAATCGAGAGACCATTGTTCCTCACCTAGGAGTTGTTCCTCACCTAGGAGAGATCTTCTTCCTACCAATTTTTCCAATTGAACTGATATCACTGTCTTTCTTTTCTTCCTACAAGTCTCCTTTGTTGTTCCTCCTACTCTGTTGTTGAATGTTGAATTATGATCGAATGACAGAGAGTCCCCCTCTTCTTTCCTCCACCTTCTATTTTCTCTCATCTTTATGTCGTTGTCAGCATAGTCCATTTCCCCTTTAATTTCTTTGTCCTTCCTACCTTGTAATGTTTTCTAAAGTAGCATGGCTCTGCGTACTTCTCTTGCATCCCAATTTAATTCATGTCCAGGTCATTGAAAACACACCAACCAACCTTTAATAGTGCATAATTAAGGAATGGAGTAAATGGATGTAATATTAATGTCTTGAATGTTTTATGGTTATAACATCATTTAATTAATAGTCTTGCTATATCTTTAGTGATGATAATGCACCTCAAAGTAAAACCTTCTTTATGGCAAGTAATTGACACACTAGAGCTAGACCACACTACCTTTGTTGGACACCTAAGTGGATCTTGATTTGCATGTCAAGCCAACAATTGGTTATTTGCTAGGACCTACAAAATATAACCCAATTGTAGATTTAGACAATTAAAGGGTCTATCCATAAAGGCAATCATGACTTTTTAACTAAGCCCTTTAATAACTTGGATCTACAATCAGCTTAAGGATAAGGATTAAAACCCAACCATGTAATGTATGATACCCCTATATTATAATGAAGCAACTCCTGAGAAAATATACATAATTAGTTTGATGAACAAAGCAACTTCTTCAGAAAGTATGAGTTTCTTTTGATTGGGTGGGGTTGCAAAAGTATAAGGACCACTTTCTCTTTCATGATATATACAATATTTTTTTGGCTGGACTTTTTAACTAACCCAATCAAAATGTTGCAGATATCGTCAAAGAAAAAGTGGGCCTTAAACTTTCAACTCTGTCTTTGTAATTAACGCAAATATTCCTTTGTTGCAACTTCAAAATGAACCTCTCCATAGTTAAAGTAAACATTCCTTCTGGAACCTGAATTTAAATGTCTGGCTTCGAAATGCATGAAGTAATTTTTCAATTTATACACAAAATAAAACTGTGTAACTAACCCAAATATTCCTCTGTTGCGACCTCAAAATGAACCTCTCAAACTCTTTGTAACTCTGTCTTTGTAACTAACCCAAATATTCCTCTGTTGCGACCTCAAAATGAACCTCTCTATAGTTAAAGCAAACATTCCTACTGGAACCTGAATTTAAATGTCTAGCTTCGAAATGCATTAAGTAATTTTTCAAATTTTCGCGCAAAATAAAACTCTTTGTAGCAAATTAGGTAAATATGGCACAAAATAAAACTCTTTGTTATAAATTAGGTAAATATTTCTCTGACAGCCTGAATTTAGATATTTCCAACGTCAAATATGCACGAAGGAAGGTTATAATTAGGCCACCCAAAAAAATTCAATAAATTTAGACTTTCTCTCTGTAACTAATCTAAATATTCCTATTAGAACTTCAGAACGAACATCTCAAACATTTCAATTAGAAACCTGAATTTAAATGTCCGGCTTCAATATGCATTAACTAAATTTTCAAAATTTCACACAAAATAAAACTGCTGGTAGCTAAATGGGTAAACATTCTTTTACTTCTTGAATTTAGAGATTTTGGACACAAATGAAGATTATAATTAGGCCACTTCAATAAATTTATAGCGTTTCTCTCTGTAACTAATCTAAATCTTCCTATTAAACCTCAAAATGTACCTCTATAGCTAAAGCAACCTTGTAAAACCCCGAATTTAAATATCTGGCTTCAAAATGCCTTAAATAAATTTTCACATTTTCACACAATATCAAATGCTTGGTAGCTAAATAGGCAATTATTTCCATTACTGCCTTAGTTTAGAGATTTCCGACGTCAAATTTGCACAAAAGAATATTATAATTAGGCTATCTCAATGAATTTACAGACTCTCGGTATGGGGAGAGTTGGCCGGGCGCGTGTCGAGAGGAGAAGAACGTCGAAAGCAGCCAACCAGGATGCCTTTCTGCTGCTCAGATGCTCCAATCCCTGATAACAGGTAACTACGAGGCCTACCAGCCATGCAAATCTTTATCTCATAGCCATTTAGCCTCTCTGTAGCCTCTTGCAAGGTTCCTGCTAGACGCGCTGACAGTTGTCAATTCCATCCCTTAGCCTCCCATGATAGCTAACTAGCAGACACGCATTCCTCCTTCTCTGCTGAGCTATCGCTCTATTTTAGCAATCTTCTAGCTGGGGTGACGGTTTTGGCCTGTTGCTCCCTCATCACCCTTCCCCGTCATCGGTGGCAAAGCTCTGGTGTCATCTCTAGCTGGTTTTGGTTCTGCTGGAGGCATATGGAC
The DNA here is from genome assembly GCA_000404065.3 of Pinus taeda. Classification (NCBI taxonomy): domain Eukaryota; kingdom Viridiplantae; phylum Streptophyta; class Pinopsida; order Pinales; family Pinaceae; genus Pinus; species Pinus taeda. The sequence goes on along the minus strand of APFE030542200.1, from coordinate 61,319 downwards.
GCTCCCCTCGGCAGGCGCCTGGAACGAGGTCAGTGATTTTTCAATCCCCTCTCATTTTTTTGTGTCTGTTTGTGCTTCACTTCTAGAATGCATAAACTCTTGTGATTTCGAAGAAGTTCAATATATCATAAAGCTAATTTCTTCAAGTTTCTGCGACGAAAAGGATTTAAGCATATTAATAGGGTCTGTTGATATTAGCATTATTCACAGACCTCACAAGCTGTGAATGGATACTTATCACTATGGTCTGCGCAATTTTTAGTATCCTGAAGAAGCATTTTGTAATCCACAAGCCATGCAAAGATATAAGGTTCAGGATAGGGGGCTGGTGGTGTATAGTTGAATTATATTGTTGCTGCTTAGTGTGTCATGATACATCAACCAGTTAATCCTTTTAGGAAGATGGTTTATCTTTCTTTGAATTACTTTCAAAAGCTACAGCTAGCTTGATCTGTCGAACCGGTCTTGGCCTGCATCCAGTAGCCACTGCCATCAACCGGTGCTGCATCCAGTAGCCACAGCCATCAACCGGTGATTCTTGCACCGGAAAATTTCTCCGGGACCGGATTTCTTGGCCTCATCTTCAATCTCTTTTCAAAATCTCATAGGGATCTGACCTCTGTCCTTTGTTGACGTGTATCGGTACTTGAAGGCTCTGGCAATTATCCTCAGAGTTATTATCTATGCCCAAAGGTGGTTTCTTTTTCCGTGTCTGCCTCGGATGTTGAATCCTCTGTTCCCGAGTCTTCTAAGTGTCAGAGCTGGTATAACTTCATTCAAATTCCCTCATCTGGCATTTATTCTATCTAGGCTTTATGCTCAGAATGTGGTCTGAGCCTGATTAACTTTCTGACCCAATATCGATCCGCAAATCCTTTTTTAGGACAAAGGTACTATCCCTCATTTAGTGTAAAGAGATTTTCGAGGCGCATGGAGGGTGAGTCTGACGAAGGGGCCACGGAAGCAATGGTCCAGGTGGCTATCCAGGCTGAGAGGGCTTGGGCGGCTGCCTCGTTATCGGGTGGATGGCAATCCACCCTGGATGACATGGTGGTCAACCCGTCGATATATGTTGGCGACAGGGGTCGTAAAGGCACACATAGAGACAAGTCATCGGGGGATGATGATAGGAGTGGCGTTAACCTACAGGAAAAGTTAACGTGCGAACATGCCAGCAGTTTCAACAAATCCCGTAAACCGGTCAAAACCTCCCCCCACCCTCTGCTATTTCTTTAGACAGCAGCTTCCTGACTGAAAGAATTGAGAGCTTACAGGACCTCGCCTTGGTGGGTAAGTGGCATTTCCCAGAAATGGATGATGCCGCGATGAGAAAGTGGCTGGACATACAGTGGAAACCTGTTATACACCCCCATCATCTCAAACCTTATGAAAAAGTGGTACTGCTTCCACTTTCTGAAGGCCAGAGATGTTGAATCCATTCTGAAATGTCGCTGGTTTTCAATAGGAGCTTTCTTGCCCTCTACAGGTGGTACATAGGTTTTGATCCTTTCAAAGATACTCCATCGAATAACCTTATTTGGGTAAAGCTCCCAAACTTGCCCTTGGAGTTGTGGTCCAAGGAGACGTTAGCTAAAATAGGAAATTCAATTGGAAGTTTTGTTTATGTCGACCCAAGATGCCTGGGCTTGAAGGACGAGAATCGCATGGATCCTTATTGAAAAAGCCTATTGGGGGGGTTCCCTGAACATGTCGAGATTGCTTGGAGAGACCAGAAGATCAATCAAAGGCTTGATTTTTGGGGCATCCCCTTCAGGTGCTCCGCATGTCATAAAACAGGTCCCCTCATTCAAAACTGCTATTGGCACCAGTCGACAAAATATAGATTGCTGCATTGCAAGAACAGATTTGTCTCCACGGAAAAGGAGATCCAATCCCCTTCAGCCTCCCTCTCCCTGACAGAACTTGCGAATGGGCAAGGGTCCAAACATATGGTAAACATTGTCTCCGATTCTCCGCAGTCTTTGACTCAGGATATTGATCAAGAGCTACGACTGGATGACTCCAGAAAGTTAAATGGCCCTCCTATTAACATGACTCCGCCTTTCCATTGCCCATCTATCCCGGAGCCTCCTGATGATAAAGCGGTCCTGTCTCCTCCTCCCTTTCTGATCAAACACTGTTGTGGGATCCCACCCCATCCCTATTTCCTCCTCTTCATTGCCGCCCATCTCGACCAAAGGAAAGGAGCCAAGAGAGGTTGTTTCCCCTCCAAAATCCCCGACCTCCTCTCAAATTAATCCTTTTGACAGTGACCTTGACTTCCTCTTAAATAGGAAATCTCTGGAGCTCAAACCCCTGACTATCCATAACCCTGATAATCCTGGCTCGCCTTTTATCAGCCCGATCTCAGCAAGGAATATTATGGTCAGAAAAAAGCAAAGAGGGCGCAGCAGACATTTTAGGGGGAGAACAATTGTTTCAGACGGTGGTATAAGGAACCTATCCTTGACAGAGGTCCCCATTCTCGACATGTCAGAGACACAGCCTCTTAGAGAAAGCATGGCTGGTAACTGTTCCAAATGACCTTTATGATATCCATGAACATTCGGGCCCTGGGAGCAAACCTCAAATTTTTGGCGCTAAAGGATCTTTTCTATTCTGCTCATCCAAAAATCATATTAATACAAGAAACGATGCACAGTAGTCATGCATCCATTGCCTATTCTAGGAAAATGTTTCCCTCATGGTTCCTGATAGCTTCAGAGGCAAAAGGCCTTTCAGGAGGGCTGGAGGTCCTATGGGACCCTGATTTGATCAGGGCAAAGGCATTCAAGTGCTTCGCTGGAATTCTTATCTCAGCATCAATCAGGGGAAAAGACTGCCATATTAATATTTTGAATACCTATGCTCCCTATAAGAACAAGTCAACCTTTTGGGATAAACTCTTCGTTTCTGAAATTTTTGATATTGAACCATTGATGATTGCAGGAGATCTTAATGTTACCCTCAGCTCTGAAGAAAGATGGGGAAATTGTAGGAATAGAGACCCGCTGGCTGATCGCATAAAGTATGAATTACTGCAAAGAAATTTTGTTGATATAGCTCCTAAAATGATGCCGACGTGAGATAATGGTAGAACAGAAAAAGCTTATATTGCAAACAGGATCGACCGATTCATCCTTCATGGCAACATCATTGATAAAATGTGAATGCCTCTCTCATCCATCAGGACTGCTCTTATATCAGACCATAAACCAATTTCCTTATGTTGGAAGGATAATAGTATCAGAAAAGGGTTCCCTTTTAAATTCAATAGATCATGGTTACAGGACCCAGAATTCAATGAAGTCGTTACAAATACTTGGAAGGATTTCTCTGCAAAAGATTCGGCCCCCCATTTATGACATTCAGAGACAAGATGAGCGCCATGAGAAAGGTGGTCAAAGATTGGCAGTTCAAAAAAAGACAAAGGGATAGAGCCTCCCTTCAGGAAACGCAGTGGGAGCTGGACTGGATCCAAAAGGATATGGACGTCAACTCTGCTTCTTTCAGCATGAGATGCCGCATAAGAGAGCTAGAAGAAAAAAACATAACCTTCTGAAGCAGGAGGAAGCTTTCTGGAAACTCTAAAGCAGAGTAACTTGGCTTAAGGAGGGTGACAGGAATACGAAGTTTTTTCATAAATATGCAAATTCCAGGCGACAGAAAAATACCATATGGAGGATAAGCGATGGTCAGGGAGGCTTTTATGTCTCTCAACAAGATATCTCAAAGGAAGTTGTAAGACATTTTAAAGGGCAATCTAAAAGAAGGGAAGGAAGCAGAATCCAGGACATCTTGTGGGGTATTGACTTGATGCCTCAAATGTTCGATGATGATAAAAATGAGAGTCTCTTTTTGCCCATAACAGAAGACGAGCTTATGGGGGCTCTGAAGGCTTTTAAAAAGGACAAATGCCCTAGCCCCGATGGCTGGACAATCGAATTTTACATCCACTTTTTTGACATTATCAAGCAAGACCTGATGAGGATGGTTGAAGCATCAAGAATCTCGGGCAATATTCACCCGATCACATCCTCCACTCATATTACTCTTATTCCAAAAAAAATGGAGGCAGTTTCCTTCCAAGATTTCCGGCCGATTTCCTTATGCAATATTTCTTTCAAGATCATCACCAAAATTATTGCGGAAAGGATTAAAGAGACTCTGGCCACTTTTCTTACTAAGGATCAACATGCTTTTTTAAAGGGAAGGAGCATTTTGGACGTTGTTGCTAATACTCAGGAGTGCCTGTTTACGATGCTCTCGGAGAAATCAGACACTGCCATAATGAAAATAGACCTTCAAAAAGCCTTCGATTGTCTGGACTGGGGATTCATAAAATGCTTATTAGCAAAAATTGGTCTGAAATCAAACTCCATTCGCTGGATAATGTATTGCGTGGAGAATGTGAATTATGTAGTTATCATTAATGGCATGCCCTCTCCATTTTTTCCAGCTGAAAGAGGACTTCGCCAAGGGTGCCCCCTATCTCCTCTTCTGTTTATCATGGCAATGAACTCGCTGAGCCTTCACATCAACAAGGTGGTCTTAGAGAATAGATGCAAGCCTGTCAAGATCTGCAGGAATATCTTCATGTCCCACAATCCTTTTGTAGACGATGTGCTCCTGTTCGCTATGCTCTGTAGGGCATTATGGTCTTGCCTCTTTGATATCCTGAAAAGATTCCAAACTGCAACTGGTTTATGCATAAACAAAGCCAAGTCCATTCTTTTCCACAACAACACTAACACCGAACTGGTTAATTGGATCTCACAGTTATTTGGTGTAGAATCGAGGTCGATCAAGGATGGTGTTAAGTATTTGGGATTCCAATTAAAGGCAAACAGTTACGCAAATGCGGACTGGCAGTGGATGATTGACAGGTTCTATAAGAAGATCTCTGCCTGGGAGTTCAAAATTCAAATGCCTTTCTCTGGCGAGCATAATTACTCTAACTCAAGTTGTCCTAATGCAGATGGTTGTTTACTGGGCCCACATTTTCTCCCTTCCCACAAATACAATTAACAAAATGAATAAGATCGTTGCACATTTTATATGGGGAGGCAAAGCTCACCAGAAGAAATACCACCTTACGAGGATGGAAAAGATTGCCGCGCCAAGGAGCTTAGGAGGCTGGGGTTTCCTGGATATGAGGACCTTCGGTAAAGCTCTCCTTTGCAGGTCTTTGTGGAGGGGGATCTTCGGGGATGGGCCGTGGAGCAACACTATTAAGAACAATATATGAAAGGAAGGGATATAGAATATTGGTACAGAAAAGGCAGGATTGGATCCAAATATGGTTCGGCCATCTGGCTCAGTTTTCGAAAAATTGAGCATTACTTTCTAAAGAACTTAAAGTGGAAATTTCAAACGGGCAGCAGAATTTTTATTGGAATCGATCCTTTTGTTGGAGGCCGAGAGGGCATTTATGTTCCCGAGCAGCTTCTCTGTTTCCTCCACAGAATTGGTATTTTTACTTGGGATAATCTCATCTCCGCCTGGCACGGCCCTATCCCCATATGGAAGGAGGCCTACGATCTCGGCATGCCAGCGCCCATGGCTGACCTTTGGAACTCTGCCATCTCATATTTGAAAGGTTGTGGCCTCCATTGTTCTGGAACCACAGACTATCTGGTATGGTCAGTTCCTAATGCAAATTTCGTTGTTCAAGTAAAAGACATCTACTCTACCCTGATCAGTCTTAAGGCTCTCGGCTGCAATACGATTTTTCCTCCGCTCTTGTGGAAGTCAAGTTACCCTCCGAAATCAATCTTTTTCTCGTGGCTTGTATTCTACAACAAAAATTTGACATGGGAGAATTTGAGAAAGAGGAACTGGCACGGGCCAAGTAGATGCGCGATGCGTGACTCTCACAAAGAATCCAACTTTCACATGTTTTCCAATGTCAATCTATGCTACAAATCTTGCAAGTCCTGGCAAATCTTTTTGGCTTTCCTCTCATTGCTTTTAATTCCTCACAGGCAGCGTTTGAGTGGTGGAGCACACAAAAAGAATCATGGAGATCTCTGATTATTATCGTTCTGTGGTGCGCCTAGAAATGGCGAAACAGCAAGATTTTTAAAGATTCAAATCCCCTCTCATGTCTATTCTGCAGCACATCATCACGATCTATGATTCTATTCCAAAATATCCGCCCAAAGTGCAGAATCGCCACAGTTCTACGGATATATGCTCCTGCTTAAAGACTCCAAAGGCCTTTTTTGATGGTGCAGAACAACAAAGAATTTGTGGTTGCGGGGTACACATAATTATGGACGAGAATATGCAATACTTTATTTCATGGAATGGAGGAAGAGGCTCAAACAGCTTAGCGGAGGCGCAAGCCCTTGCATGTCTTCTTGCTTTTTGCACCTTTTTTGATATCCAGTGTATTTCTATCTTTGGTGATTCAAAATCTGTGATCGATCATGTCATGGGTTCTAGCCACATCAGATGCCCCCACTTAGCTGGCTGGCTGGACAGGATTAAGTTTCACTGGGGTTTCATGAAAAACTGCTCAATTCAGCACATATGCCGCAATCAAAATCAGCAAGTGGACTCTCTGTCAAAGGAAGTCTTGATTCTCGGGACAGGATCCTGGTCCCTAAAGGTTTCTCTCGATGGGCATTCCTGGCTCATCCAGGATTTTTCCATTCCTGGCTGCTGACCCCTTCTATGTTTTTTCCTTTTCATCATCTTCTACCTCTATGTGATTTGATCATGTCATGATATATCCCTGTTTTAGTTTCCCTTATCTAAATAGATCTAGCATGTGCCGCTTACACATGGTATCATTCTATGTATATCACTCTTTTTGGGAATTTTTGTTATCTGTTTTGCATCCTAAAAACCAGGTTCATACAGCTTCTGATTGCTGGTATTTGTACTATCTGGAACCTATCTTCCCTCATACAGCTTCTAAATGCTGTTTTTTGCATTATCTAGAACTTATATCCTCTCAATATAATTTATATAATGCTTTTTCTTTTCTGAAACTAATCCAGATATTCTCTCCGTATGTTTTGTTTTCATATGGTGTTGTTCCTTGCTTTATTTCTGCAGGATTCTCCTCCTATGTTTCCCCTATGATTTTTGAAAATCTTGTTGCGGGTTGACAGCCCAGGTTTTGTCGGTTTTCATGGCAAAGTCTTTGCCATTTTTGGAATATGCTCCATGTCTATGCTGCTCCAGATCTATATGGGACATTTTCAATTGTCAAGTAAATGTATATATATGCTTTTTTATATATCTTATATAAATACAATCATGCTTTTTCGTCATAAAAAAAACTAATCCAGATATTCCTGTTAGAACCTCAAAAAGAACCTCTCTATAGCTAAAGAAAACATTCCTATTAGAACCCTGTATTTAAATGTCTGGCTTTATAATGTCTAGAGTAAAATTTCAAATTTTCACACGAAACGAAACTCTTTGTGACAAAATAGATGAATATTTCTATTAAAGCCTGAATTTAGAGATTTCCGACCTCAGATTTGCACAAACAAGGATTAAAATTAGGCCACTTCAATCAATTTACAGAGTCTCTCTGTAATTAATCCAAATATTCCTATTAGAAACTCAAAATGAACCTCTATAAAGCTAAAGCAAACACTCCTCTTAGAACCTTGAATTTAAATGTCTGGCTTCAAAATTTTACCGTTTTAGCTTAAGGAAAGGGAAGAATATAATAACGCGCATCGATAAATTTACAGTCTCTCACTCAAAAAGAATTTCTTTGTACGCGAGTATTCTTATTGAAATCTAACATCAATAAAAATCTCTCGTACACAAGTACTCTTATTAAAGCCTGAACATTAAATAATTCTCTCTCTACCTGCTGCACATTCCTAATTGAGCCTAGACGTTAAAATGAACCTCTCTGTAACTAAAGTTGTCAACATTTACACTAGACCCTGTATTTAGAGATGTCCTGCTTCAAATCTGAAGGAAAGAATACAATAAGGCGGCTTCAATAAATTTACAATATTTCCCTCACAATCAACCTTTCTGCAGTTATGTATGAAGTACTCCTACTAAAACCTGAATATGGACATTAAAGCCTGAACATTAAATGTTTCTCTCTATAGCTACTGCACATTCCTACTTGAGCCTGGACACCTCTCTGTAACTGAAGTTGTCAACATTTATACTAGACCCTGTATTTAGAAATGTACTGCTTCAAAATTTGAAGGAAAGAATACAATAAGGCGGCTTCAATAAATTTACAATCTTTCCCTCAAATTCAACCTAAAGAATACAATAAGGCGGCTTCAATAAATTTACAATCTTTCCCTCAAAATCAAACTTTCTGCAGCTAAGTACGAAGTACTCCTACTAAAACCTGAATATGGACATTTCTGGCTTAAAGATTTCATAATTTTAGCTTAAGATTTCACAATTTCAGCTTTAGATTTCAATAAATTACAATCTTTCCCTCAAAATCAACCTTTCTGCAGCTAAGTACGAATTACTCCTACTAAAACCTGAATATGGACATTTCTGGCTTTAAGATTTCACAGTTTTAGCTTTAAATAAAGAATATGATACAGAGAATTCAACACATTTAGAAAATTTCACTCAAAATTAAACGCCTGAATAAATTTGAGATCGAAGAAAAGATCAGAATAAGTTGAATTCCGTCCGTAACTTTACTGCTGTCGCTCTTTAAAGCCAAACCAGAGACACAAATAATATACTGAGACTTCAAAACCGTAATGCTGAGTTAAACTTTTGATGTATTGAGCTTAAACGAACGAGGACAAAGCAGAGAATATGGTCAGTATCCTGATACCTGGCGATCCAACAGCAGATGAACGGGAACCAGCAGACCGCACTCCTCGCACTATAAGTGAAGAAAATCTCCTGGCCATTGTCATCGTTGTTGCACTGGAGCTCGAACAACCTTCTCCTTCTAAGTTCTGGGAGATATACAACCTTCTGACTCCTCCTGGGAAATAGGAAACAATAGGGAATCGCAGGTTAACGTTAGGTGCATGCACTGGAACTCCAACAACCTTCTTCTCATGGGGGATATACAACCTTCTCACTCGTCCTGGGAGATGGTAAATAAGTCGTCTAACAAGGCAGACGAATTGCCTACTACCTAGACCGTCAAAAGTGGCGGGAATCAGGTAAAAGTTCCAAAATTTTTGTAGAGAAAGTTTTTATATCATGTGGGAAATGGATTCAATATGATCAAAAATGTGGGAAATGGATTTAATGGATCAAAAATGTGAGAAATAGATTTAACACCAAAGTGTAAGACACTTAGAAAGTCTGAAATTTAACCATTATAACTTTGATTTACAAAAATCCTTACCAAATTTTTTCTGAATACAACTTAAACTTCCATAAGTTTCCAAACTTCCATAAGTTTCGACCCTTCTTCCGACCCTTCTTCCAGCTAGTTGTATTACTGCGACGGTATTCGGCAATCGCACGTTAAGGGTAAGGTGCACCGACTTGTCAACCTCAAAAGAAAGCAAATCTTCCTACTGAATTAGTGCAAGAAGAGGACACACTTTCTTTGCTTTCATCTGGAATGGTAGTATATACACACGCGTGCGTAGATGGCGTACATCCCTGACTTACAGAGTGCGAGTGACAGGCACTCTCTTTAAATCTTGGATTCAATTGTCTTATTTGACGGCACTCTCTTTGAGTCTTGGATTCAATTTGTCCTATTTGACGGAGTACGAAGGATCAAGTATGTCTGTCCTTTATAAAATTTGGAGCCATTTGATTTTATTTTGTCGTTTATTTTTCTTTCAACATATTGTAAGAAGTCGGTGGAAACATTTGATTTTATTTTCTTAA
>APFE030542200.1:1348-49576 GCA_000404065.3 Pinus taeda | reverse complement strand
TATATATATATTCTACAATAGTTCGATTCAAGTCTCCAACTGAGTCACCTGATCGACACTAAAATACACCAAATTACCACACTTGGATTACTACCACGTGTCTCTTTACTCAGCAAAAGTTGTGCACACAAACTATGGCTTCAAGCTATTCCATATCCCCATCAATTTGCCTCCCAACTGTCCCAAGTGGAGGAGCAACCGCATATCCAAGAAAACCCCCTAACCTTCAAGAAATTTTCCTTCTCTTTGTTGTGGTGTGACTCTCCTCTGTCTAAAGTAACGTGTGATCCTTATCATACTTCCTTATTTAGCATTGTAGTTGTGTCTACTTTCTCTCAGTTCAAGGCTATAAGAGAACCCACTTCATCTTTTAAGTGCTTCAAATAATCTCCCGATGCATCATCTCAGGCTTGCTCCACTATTTGTGTAATCCCTCAATCTCACTAATGCCATGAAGGAAATATTCCCTCATAGCACCCATGTCTCTTCTTACCTCTTTAGACTCATTCACATGTGCTTGCATAACATGCATCACTTAGACCATATGTTCTTCCATAGTGAAAACCCTCTCTACCAATCTAGAGCCATCCTTACTTGCGGAACCAATGCTACATGACCTAGTAATGACCATCTCAACCACAGTTTCACTACACTATCACTTTTGCGATAACCTACACTTGATAAATACTTCTTCCACCCTAGCAACACTATGCTTTGTTATGTGCTTTGATAGTTTCTCTATTCTTGATCTTCTCTAATAACACTTGTTACACCCCTAGAGACTTCACATAGTTTTAGGCGCCTCATGATCTCTAGTCATGCAACACTAGTGTGCTTATCACCGATGGCCTGGCCACCTTAGGAATACTTCACCCAAACTATGCTTCACAAATCAATACTTGCTTTAACACATCCTAGACGAGTTATATAGTAGAGTCTCAAACCAATCTAAAACTAAGTGTATCTTTGGCTTCCATAATAACATCCACATATATGTGTATTCATAAATCATTTACATTATTAAACTTCATCTAATAAAGTATACCAACATCATCATAGAACACATTATTCATCACATGAAAATGTACACCAAATATGTGAGGCATGACCTTGCCACAAAGATGTATATAAAAATCTACAAAAATAATTGTTTACAACAACTAGGTTTGGGTCTCAAACCGAGTCAACTAACCGACACCAAAATAAAACACCAAATTACCACACTTGGGATGTTTCCGCTCATCCCTTCACTCAACATGGGTCATGCACATCGATTTCAACTTTAGGATGTTCCACAACCCCTTTAATTCACCTCCTAACCATCTCGGTTGGAAGAGCAACCATGCATCCAAGAGAAACCCCAAATCTTATATCAATGTTCCTTCTCCTTGTTGTGGTGTGGTTCCCCTTCATCTCGTTATGAGAACTATGGTGGCATTATGTGTTGTGTTCCTCCATTATGCCCATTTGGTTCTGCATCATTTCATTTATATATGATTCGAAGGAATTCCAAGGCTTGCAACACTTGGCTTTCAACCAATTGTCACGATATTTTGTCTCATTCCAACCTATCAAACAATTCCACCATTGCACGACTCGTCTCATGCATGCACTCCACATGTTATCTTGATCCATCAATTGGGTTTGCCCACATGTCACTCACCTTTCCCATTGTTAGATGTGCACACCTAAATTTGCACCCACACTTCAATTGTTTCAACCACCATTTAGGTGTGCATGCCCACATGCCACCTTATTTTAAGTTGTCTCAACATGTCATGTCATCTCAGTTGGGCGTGCACACCCTCTGTTACGCCTAATCATCCCAAGTCATCTCAGCAAACTCATATATGCATTCCCATCGTGTTCTCAAACCACTAAGCCCACTCATACACATAAAAACCCCAAATTTCCTACAAATGTTGCAATAAATGTCACATTTCTTGTGATGGTGATGTCATTTTTCTCACCCCATCTCAAGTCACACTTGCCTTGAGGGCCTAAAAACTATGGTTCTTTTTCTATTAGTAATAAAATATTGGAGCAATAAAATTAAAATGAATGTGGGAATAAAACATAACTAAAACAATACAAAGGAGACACCAATATAAGTGACTCACCTGATTTAGGCTACGTCCACTGATAAATAACTAATGCTTCATTTTATTCCATCCAACAAAATGAAGGGATGCAACCTACCACATATTTGTGGAAACCTACTATTTTCTCTTTCAGAGTCTCCTCACTCTCAATTGTAATACTTTGTATATTACATAACTGCAATACAATTCCCTCATAAAAAGAGGGTTTCCTTCTAGGGAAAAAGGCCCTAACATAGCTTCTAGCATTAGATATATGACATAATGATTAACGGTCTAGATTGACTATGAAATTACAATATTTTACAAAGCAATTTTTCAAAAATCTCTTTAGGGGCGTTGCCCCTGAACTGCCAAGGAGGGCTCTAAAGAATTTTCGTCACCCACCATAGACCTATTGGCGACAATAGTAGAACGGTAAGTCCCCCTACACTCCCCATCAAAATTGAAGTCCAAATGTGGCTAGAAAACAAGACCTGTGAATCAATAAGACAATTAGGCTCCACAACCAACATTTTCAACATGGAGTGTACATAGAGCATACATGGTTGTAGGAAATGGTATACTTGTTGTGTTGTGGTTCAAGGAAGATAATAGAAAAAAATCATTTATTAAAGGTGTAGCAACCTCCCTCCATGTGTGGAATTCTAGTGATCTAAGCAATTAGAGTTTTGATTAATCCAAATTTGTAATTTATCTTTTAAGTATTTGGGTAAATTTTACAATGAGGAAAAACCCTTAGGGGGTAACCATACCTTTCATAGAATTTCGATCATGGTGAACTTTGACCATACTTAAAAATCTAGTAGGATACAATACATGTTTATTGTGAAAAGGAGGGTATGTTTGCTACATAATTAACTTATTCCATAAAAATTATTGTTAGACTCTAGGTAATTTAAGTGAGGATTCACAATACAAAAACTAATTCTATATGTAGGTACAAAGATTATATTTTTGAATAAAAAGCTCATCTTACCCAATCTCCCCAAATAATATAATGCATATCTTCCCTTTTTAAACATTATATTCCTCTAGTACTTATAATACAAAAAAATGTCTTGACAAGGTAGGCTTGAATCACTCCACACATGATTTTTTTCATTAATGTGGGCCATACATAAATACATTGAGAGATGATCTTTGGTTTCATCTTTCAATAGGTTTGATGATTATTCCTATCCATGTGTGGATCTTTGTATTTCTCCTAAAAAGATACTTTTAAGACACCATAATTCCCTAGGATTAGGTATCTAACATTCCCCACCCTAATCTAAATGGGTGTTTATGATTCCAAGCATCTTTTCGAAGTTTTCAAACTTTTCCCTTCCAAGCACTTTGTGAATATGTATGCAATTTTCTTACTATTCAAACAATGTACCAAATCAATGGTTTGGCCTCCATGTGATGTCGAATCAGATGGTACTTTGTGTTCATGTGCTTTGTTTGATCATGGAATCTAGGAATCTTTGCCAATTTGATTGTAAAAGTGTTTTCAAACAAAATTGGAGTAACATTCACCAATTTATCTTGCAAATCCTCTAATATATTCTTGAGTCACACAATATCCTCTATTGCCTTTGCAACAACCACATACTCTACCTCTATTGTGGAATATGTTGAAACAAATTATTTACATGATCTCCAGGAGATAGTTGTTAATTTAAGGCTCATGAGGTATCGTGTAATATACATATTACATAACAAAACCGAGTATCTATATATATATATACTTATGAAATTATATATTTGAATAATGTCGACTTTTACATTGAAGGACCTGGATTAAATATAGCCTTGGGTGCCTTTTAACGAGGGGTCGTGATCTTTGATCTTGCCCCTTTTGATAATTATAACATTTATTTATTATTACATAACAATGTATTATTATTATTTTTACGCATCACATTGCCTTCCCCTCAGAAGAAATTCTTTGTCCTTAAAGCATAGGTAGCAAGGAATGTTGTTGATAAAAAAATTATGTCTTTCAAGAGGCTTATTCTTACGGCGGGTTCCTCCACTTAATAAGATATCCTTTAATTAATCGTGATCGTGATTTATTTTCTCTCGTGGGAAGGATACTTTCCCATTCAATTGTTAAACATTGCTTATCTTTTAAAACACTTACATCACTTATTTCCTTGGACAATTTGAATGTTCAATGTCATAAAACTCTTTGGAAATTCAACACAAATCCACTCAACTTCTCTATGCATTCTTGCTCGTCATTCCTTCCATATTTATGGTCAAATATAAGTGTTTTGAATGAACCACCATCTCCATTAAATACAATGAAAAATGAGATATCCTCCATCTAAACTATCTCCTCCTCCTGTTTTAAATTAAAATTAGAATCATTCATAGGTGGATCATAATTAATTTTGATAACCATTGTCATGGTCTTTTAGATGTCCTCCATAAATTTCTTGATGTTGCACCCTTCTAGCATGAAAATGTGTAATGAAATCCCTCTAGGAATGTAGATATAGGTGGAGTCAACATGCCATAGCATGATCCATATTTTTGACATGAAAAATATTAGGAGTAATAGTATGAAACTTGGAAACAACAAAAAGAGTTATAACATCATTAGTACTCCCACTTATGTTGTTCTTGTTGGTAGTGTTAAGTATTGTTTCTTCATGGTAACACAATTCATGATTAAGCGCGAACGATAGGGATGAGGATGGTTTTGTGTGTACTAGGGGTTCCTTATCCCTGAGATATTTCTCAAGTATCTTTATTCCGAGATATATTTGGTTTTGAATTTCTCCTCTCATGTCTATTTTCATCTTATCTATGATTTGATTCAATTCATTTTTTTCTACAACTTTATTTTGATCATTACTTTTACTTTCGTCATTATAATATTTTATAATTTCATCTTTTACATAACTTGGATCATTTTCACAACAATTTTGTACAACGTCATCAATCTTTTACATAATTTGGATCACTTTCACAACAATTTTGTACAACATCATCATCTTTAACATCATAATCTTCTATATCTTTGTCTTCTTCTTCATCATGATTGACATCATCTTCATATTCATCATTATTTATTGCATATGCATCTTCGTTTTCATTGTCGTCATTCTCGTCAAATATTTCTTTTCTAACTTCACTTTTATCTTCAGTGCCAAGTGAGCTTAGAGGGTTTGAGGCATCTAGATAATTTTGTTGTGTACTGGCCATGTTTTGCGACTTAGCAAGGTTTGCTATAATATTTTCTAATATAGTGAATTGCTCTTTTAATTCGACATATTTTTGTTGACCAAGCTATTAGCTTTTCTTGATTATGTTGCACTACATTGTGATTTGAGTTATATGTGCTTCTAACTATCCATGCTTCTCCCTTAATTCCTTCTCAAGTGCATCTTGTCATTCATCCATTTGGGCCAACTTCTTACTAGACTCACTCATTGTCATTGTCCTAGTGACTCACAACATTTTTTCGATTTACTTTGATTTTGTTTTTAAATACTAATTTCCTTAACTTTTTTAAATTCTTCTCATTTTAATTTTTTAAAATTTTTAATTTTAATTTTATAAGAACGTCTAACTTATAGACAAAAACAAATTTTCCACGGAATCCAACGATACAATTTCAAGCAGAATGTGATTCTTTATTGTAAATAGAATGTTGGAATGCATAATTGGATTAAAAATCTACGGATTAAATATTACTCAGACTTAACGAAAACCTAAATATTATTATTTAACTATACTTTTAAACTAATTTTTAATTGTTATACTAACTATATAGTCTTTTAATTATTTTTATTAGGCATAGTCTAACTTTTAGACGAAATGGCTTTTTTTCCCATTTTTCTTGGTTAATTTTAACTTGAGTTTAAGTTGTTTAATCTATATAATTCGAGTACCCCAAGGGTTTTTCAGAGTGTTGAATCCATTTATGCATTCAAAAACACATTTTAAACAACAACAAAAGTCACAATCTTAATTGAAATTGTATCCCCGAATTCCTATGAAAAATATTATTTCCTCTATAAATTAGGCTACTCCTTTTATTATACTAAATTAACTTATTCTTTGTTTTTTATATTTTATTTTGAAAATATTATCACTGTTAAAAAATAATGATCATTGTAAATTCCTTTTTTTTCTTTTCTTTTCCCTATATCTTGTAAACCACTAATGGTAAAATCAAAATTACTCTTCTTTCCTTTTTTTAATCTACTTTTTAGTACCATGGAAAATAACATGGTTTTGATATAAAATACTATAATAATAATGTTGAAAACTTATCTTAAATTTAGAATTGGGTACCTTTTACCAAAAGTCATGATCTTTAATTGTGCCCTTTTTATTAATTATTACATATTTAATACTTGTGCATTTTTTATAATTATTATGTTTATTTATTATTAACTAACAATGTTTTATTATAATTCCATACATAATAAAACATTTCATTCTTTATCAAAATCTAAATTTATATATCCAACTAGCTTAAAATCCCCAATCTTAAAGTATATAACATTCTCAAATATCACACATGAAATTTTCAACATTCTTAAAACACCATGATAATTATAAAAATACAAATTTATTTATATCACTATTTTCAACACTCTCCATTAAAATATTAAATCTACTATTTAATTTCTAAAAAATTTTAAAATACAAATCTTAATATAACATTGAACTTCCCTAATAATCATCTCTACTATAATATTTCAGTAAAACAATATAATAACATATTCAAAATTATATCACATATCTATCAATTACTTTTGCAAAAACATTTGGATTACTTTAAACTCACTATTCAAATTCATTCACAAAACAACATTAGCTAAAAATAATCTAAACCATAGCCAACTTAATAACTCATAATATTAATAAAACCTTACATCACTTTACAAACGGCAAATCCATAAATACTTGTTAAAACCAAGACAAAGCATCTTCCAAATTAATAACCCACACCATTAATAAAACCTTGCACACTTTACAGATGCAAAAACTTTATTTTTCTTGGAACAACACCATCTCTTTCTATGAGATTAGAAAATAATTTAGCTATCGTTTTCTAAATTAATAACTTATATTATTAACATAACATTATATTATTCTACTATGTTTCGGGTAGCTCAATTAGCAATGACTATGAAAATGAAGTTTTACTAAATTGGAAGTCTTGGATTTAAATCTTGTACTATCCACTGATTAAGATGAAAAATTAGACATGATAAAAATATAATCCTACCAAACTTACAAAAAAAACATTACATAACTCTAATCCCTATCATTAACAAAACAATATATTACTCTATAAAGATAAATTTATTTTTTCCTTTCACTAACCTCCCTACTTCCCTACTTCCCAAAATTGGGAAACAATTTCTATATCCTCTTTCCAAATTATAAAAAGCCATATCATTAATAAAACCTTGCATCATTTTTACAAATGCAAAATGTTATCTTTTCCCTTATTAGCATCACCTTTGCTTCCCACTAGATTGGAAAACTTCCCTATATTAATAAAACCTTGCATCATTTTACAAATGCAAAATGTTATTTTTTCCCTTATCATCACCTTTGCTTCCCACTAGGTTGGAAAACTTCTATATCCATATGACAATATATTTCTCTTCTCCACCTATTGATGTACATTTCAACGCTCCACTCCCATATCTTTGGCTCCCAACAAGTCTTATCTATGCATGTGAGAGTAAGTCATAATAAGTAACTAATCTTTATCTTCTCTGTGTTTATGCTTAGTCACCATGAGACTATATTCACATCGGAATTTCCTCTATGCATGTGAGATTAAGTCATAATAGGTAACTAATCTTTATCTTCTCTGTGTTTATGCTTAGTCACCATGAGACTATATTCACATCGGAATTTCCTTTGTCTTTGTGATGAGTCACTAAGGGATTATAGTCATTGACTCTCGTGGGGTGAGGAAGACCCCTTAAGTACTTTGATGTACATTTCAACACTTCACCTTTAATAGCTTTATGAGAGTACGCAAGTGTCAATTTTTAAATTAATATATCGTACTGGTGAGCATTATCCACTTGCTGATGTGGACACTCGTCTTTGTCAAGGATAGGATATTATTGGGAGGAAAATTTTAATTTGACTTTGATTAGTTTGGTTAGAATAGGACATTTATTGGTTTTTTTGGAAGAAATTTTAATTTAAAAATAAAAATAAAAGGAATGAGTTTTAATTATGTAATACGATTTAAAAAATTAAAAGGATTAAGTTCTAATTTCGTAACATGTGAATATAGTCACAATTTAAAAAATTTAGAAAACAAAAATAATATAAAATTGACTCAGTTTAACTAATATGTAAATATAATCACAATTTAAAATATATGGTTGAAATAAAGAAAAAAATAAACTGAGTGATAATGATGATAATATGTATACATAAATATCATATAGCTTATGTAAATGAAGGACAACTTATCATTAAAATAGAAAACTAGAAACTTTTTTATCAATTTGGTGTTACTATTAAAAAAAAAGATAAGATTAATCACACAAGATTAATCTCAAGCATAAACCTAACAAGAATTCAAGAATGCATAAGATTTAGAAAATTCTATGCTACCATACATGCATAGCCTTGATTTCATCAAAAGTGATCAGCATGATTTTCATTTAAAATGCAAAAATCATTTCATATAGTTTAGTTCCAAAAAATTCCCTTTTACATTATCTATATTAATATGTATAATAAAATAGAAGTAATTGCAATAACTATCTCAATTCTTTTGCTAATCATTTGGATTTTCGATTTGATTAATTAGTGATTGAAATTTGACATCCCCCTATCATTGAAGGCCTTTAAGGCTTCAAACATGACATTGATATCAATGGTTTGTGGAAACTGATGTTGATAGAGAGGAACTCCAAGTAAGGCTATATTCTTCTTTAGCTTTTTAATATATCTTTCCACTTTCGACAAGGTGGCTTTAAAATAGCACTATTTCTTGAAATGACTTCTATGTATTCCTTAAGTTGTTTTATGGTAATTGTAGAAATAGAAAGACGAGGGTATTGGTCATGAGAGATAATATTCAAAAATCCCTTATGTACTTGATCTCATTTGATGAAGGAGTCACTAATAAAACCTAAGGTAGGAAAATTGCATTTGACACCGCTCTTTCAATCACATGTCGTATTTTGGTGGTTACATGCTTTTAAAATCCATATTTTCACAAGCTTCTTGAGCCAGATTCTTCCAACAGTGTGAGCCATAATCAATAACGATGATCTTGTCCTTAGTCACAGAGACAACTCTAGATCAAGACCACTTATGTGTCAAAAACAAACCATAACTAAACATGTTCCCATTGACTCTTCCAAGGTAGAAGGTGTTTTTGAGAGATCCATCATGGTGTCAATCTTCCTTTGGAATATATGTTCCTCCTTATAAAACTTCCTTTGTCAAGGTTCAACTTAACTTGAATTTTAGAAGAATAATTTATTAAATTGTTAGGTTATATTAACTGTTTTGTAATAACTTTTCATGTTTTCCAATTTAGTGTTATTTCTTATTGTTGCCTCAATTTCCTAAAAGTGAATCCAATATTATCAATGGTTTCTTCTTGAATTGCCATCCCTGCAAAAGATGCCAATTATAGTCCACTATTGCTAATTTTAAAATCAATAGCTTGATAAGTCAACACGACCTCTTTATCCATTGATATTTTCCTTCTTCACTACATCACAATCTACTTGGTCAATAGGTGTAGGTACAAGCACATTACCTTTAATAATCATTCTTGTAAAGCTTTAAGGAGTGCATACTTCACAAATTGGCTCAAACTTTGATATTGATAATATGCTTTGCGATCTCTCTTTTTCTTCCACTTTCCCATCTCAGCCTTAGCTTTTGCTTCAACCCTTTTCTTTTGTCCATCTTCCTTTGGCTTCTTCTTTTATTCTTCTAATTTCTCCTTAGGGGCTTATCTTGGAGCAATCTGCTTAGCTACTAATATTTCTGATTCATCCTTCTCATTGGCTCCCTTTTGTATTGTTAGATTCTAATCATCATGGATTGGCTAAAATATGTAAATATGTAAATAAAGTAAATAGAGTAATTTGAACAGTTAGAAAAGAACTTGGAATTGGAATCCTAAAGCTCACCACTATGATGTATATAATGACGTTCACATTAATGAAATGCACATTGGGAGTTCTCATATGATTGGCATGGTATCATAACACAGGTCTCAGGTTCTTTGCGTGTTTGTTCTGCCATTTGTTGCCATCCTCTCCATGTCATTGGTTGCCTTGGAAAAAAAACCTCAAATCATTTCCTTCTCTTGGCATTCTGCTCAACAAATTGTGGCATATGCTGGTATGACCATATTGGAATAACGTTACTTGAATGTTGCCTTAAAACCCTATTATGAGTGTCATCTCCTCTCCCTCCGTTCTTGTTGGTATTTGTGTTTTTTAATGGTCGGTTCTCTGTATACAACCATGAATCCCGAGGAACTTTTTGTTTCAAATGGATGATTGGTTAGGCATTACCTTAGAGTCTGACACAATCTCCTTTTTTTGTTTGACTTGTCACGAACTATCTAAACATATCAAACAACGTGCTTCATATGATAAATAAAATTACCTTCTTTTCCAAGTGCGTTACTTGTTCTAAGCCCTGACATTTTGCATTAGAAATAACTTCCTTCTAAACATTGTTGAGCCCACTTGGTTTATTTTTGAGAAAGCCTCTAATCCCAAGGTTTCCCCCAAATATGAAAAACCTACATCAAAACTGATGATAGCTAAGAAGGTTGTGAAGGCTCCTGTTGTAGGAAAGACCACTATGCCACTAAGTCCATCAAATTTATGAAGGCTCATGCAAAGGCAAAGCCCATAGCTAAGGCTCCTATAGAGAAGAAGGTGAAGAAGGTATAATTTTGTAATAAATATATTAATGTTATCAGTGTAATAGAAGCATGTTGATCCCTCCTCTGCGTTTTTTTTTTTTGTGTTTCTTATCAAACATCAATCCTCCCACATTAGTTGCCTTATTTGAACCCTGCTTTTGATGCCATATTCCTCTCATTCCTTCTAGTCGAGGTCTGACAGATCATGGGTTTGGGCCTCGTGATGGGATCAACATCTCTCAATATTGGTGATGTAGATGGAACAAATGATTTTATTGGTGGTTTATTTACAGGTGGAGAAAAATTAGTCTACTCACGTTGAGAAACTTTTGATGGATAAAAAACATTTGGAGATGGCGTTCGCTAGTAAGGTGTAGGAGTAAAATAGTTTTGGAAGGAAGGTTATTATGGTGCTGGTTGGTAGCTTGTTGTGTATTGGATATTAACAATTAGATGATAATTGTTAGTGTATGACTCATTACGTAAAATCTGATGCATGTTCTCTTGATGTTTTACTAAAA
Source organism: Pinus taeda (assembly GCA_000404065.3). NCBI lineage: Eukaryota > Viridiplantae > Streptophyta > Pinopsida > Pinales > Pinaceae > Pinus > Pinus taeda. The sequence goes on along the minus strand of APFE030542200.1, from coordinate 38,069 downwards.
CTGATCATGGAAAGAATGGTGATTTTTCATTAAAAAAAGTATTATATCCAAGGTTGATTTTTCTATATTATAAGTTCCATTCTTATCACCTTTTATCTTCCTAAGGGATCTTGTTATCTAGGTCTCAAATTATAGAATAGGGAGTAGATTGAAGATGCATTCTCTCATCTCTATCATTGGAGTAGTACTCACTTGCAAGGATAACTAACATGAATGGTCCAAAAAAGATTAGGCATGCCCTTACTGCCAACGACTTATGGAAAGGTGTTGATAAAGGAAAAGGTGACAATGCGCTTGCCAAGCCTACATCAGATAAAAATCTAGCCACTTGGGAGAATAATCATAACAAATCTTATGCAATTATTGCTACTTTTAAAAGTGAAGAGGTGAGTCGTCATATTATTCCAATTACAAATTCTTATGATGCATTAAAGAAGTTGGAATATTCATTTGACTCACACTCAACGTTCGAAGTAGTTCAGTTGATGATCAAGCTATTCAACACGGAGTCGAAGGATGATTACGCCTTGAACCTAGCCTCATAAATTAAAGCTACCATACATGATGTGGAAGCCAGTAGAATTAAAATGGACATCCCTCTCATATCCTTTGTTAAGGCCCTCTATCCTACATATTCTCACTATCTTGAATCCTTACAAGCTAGTGCCCAACTCAAGTTATTACTTTTCACACTCTTTTGGAGAAGTTTTCATATCGGGAGAAAGCTTTAGGGAAGATGAAGACAAATTCTTAGTCCCTTGAAGAAGTTGTGTGCCTTGCATAGAAATAGAAGAATCAATCATAAGATTCTTTTAGAAGAAGAGGTGGTAGTGTTAGTTTTTGATGGTTGGGTAGCATCAGACATGTGTTCTAGTCTATACTTTGGTTAGAGAAGTTAAGGAGCACTAGAACTTCAGAACCCATAAAATGTTTCAGGAGAAAACACCTAGAGATGCCTCAATTAAGTTAATTAGTTAGTAACTAAATTTTTCCTAAGTCTAACTTAGGAAAATTGATTAATTAATAGGAATTAAATGAGAAAGGTGTGATTTCTCTAGAAACTCACATGGATCAACTAAGAAATGATTTTAGCCGTTGATGAGGGTTTAATCATAGCCATTGGTGAGCCAACAAGAGATTATAAGAGGAGGTCGATGGGGTTGGAGCAAAAACACAAGAAGAACGTGTTTCCTTGTAAAATCAATTTTCCAGAGAGCAGCATTCAACTGAAATAATTCAAGCTAGAAGGAAGTAGGAGCAAGAGGGAGATCAATAGTATATTTCTAGAGGAGGATTCCAGATCTGGAAGAGTCAGGAGAGGAGGCCGAATTAATGTTCTAGGAGGTTGTGCAAGTTCATCAAGAGGGAAATTTGATTCAATTGGGAAGGAGGTCGTTTAAGGTCCTAGAAGCTGGGAATATTTTCCAGAGGGCGTGAGAAATGCTTCCAGAGGTAGCAACAGGCTAGATGACTAATTTAGGAGCAGATTCGGGAAGTGCGTAGAAATGATTGTGCAAGCATTGCATAGAGGCCTATGCAAGGGTTTTCCAGAGCCAGAAATAAGAGAGAAAATAATTGCCAGATTGCTTGTGGAGAAGGGAAATTTTCCTTTGATAATTTTGCCAATATTTCTCTCAGATTGGATTGCTAGATTAAGCATCCAAATTGTACTCAAATTTTAGTTACATTATAATAATGAAACCTTCATCGACTGCACCAATTTTCCCACATTGGGTTTTTTCGGGAACAATTTTCCAAAAATAATGGCTTCATAGTTTTGTGTGCGTGATTTATATTTCTCAGTTTCCAACATTTTATTTTGCATAGCATTTTTATTGTGAAGAAATTGTTGTGTGATTAATTCATTATTTTTTGTAACAAAATAAACTGCATAATTTAATCAATTATAAGAATTAATTCTAGTTGTTTCATTTCAAGGAAAATTTCATATGGTATTAGAGTTAATTTGACAAATTAGAGGCTTGGAGACAAAGAGGGAGAAATTTCACAATTCAGAGGGAGTCTAAGAAAATTTCTTCTAGGTTTGCAAAAAGGATAACCAGGCAAATCAAATTGTTGGACATGGGTTTGATTTTCTAATTGCAGGTGGCAGGAAGAGTTTAATTTGTCTAGTAGCAGTTCGAGCAGGCAGTAGTGAAGACAAGAAGCATTTCCGACGAACAATTCACTTTTTTCTTTGAGCAGATTTGTGCGCAGTTGTTTTTGTAGCAATTTTGCAGTAGCAGAATCAACGTCGGGTGGAAGAGAAATAACACACATCGAAAATTTTTATCAAAGGGTTTCTATATCTAGTTTAAAGGAGGAAATCTGTGATTTCCGGTTACAAGAGCAATAGGCAAATATACATATTCTAGGAGGGAGTGTGAGTAGTAGTGCTAGCAGCCAAGAAAGAAGGAGGAGATTCCTATTTATTTCCAATTGTGATTTTTGCAAAAAATGACCTCAACATGACTTCGAGATCAGGATAGGTTATATGAAGCCTCAAATTATTGTATCTAGAAATCCAGCATGACTTTCCTAGTATATGAGCATGGTATGAGGACATACAAAAAGAGCGTTGTAGTTGTACCAACAGAACCGCAACAACTAGAGAACTACAATAAGGATATGGCCAAGGCGAAGCGGTTGATTCTCAATGGAGTTCAAGATCATGTATTCTCACACATTGTTGTCAAGAATACAACCAAATAAATGTAGGATGCTATCATAACACTATATCATAATCCTTTTGAGAATTGTAAGATGTTCCTGAAGGAGAAGCAAAGAAACGCTAGGATGCAGAAAGGAGAAGGAGTTACTCCCTAGCTCACCAAGATTCAAGATGTCTGGAATGAGCTTTCCACAATTAGAGAGACACCTCAAGAAGTTGAGATAGTTCATGTAGATATCAATGGTTTCATCGAGGAATGGGCTACTTTTATCCAAGGTATTTCTTGACGAGATCAATTACCAAGTTGGGATCAATTGTGGGAAAATTTCACGTATGAGGAGATGTGACTTGCTTTAATCAAGAGTAGTCTCGATTGAAATAACAGAGAATGAAAGAGTGTGAAGGAGGAGGAGAGCGTAGCCCTTGCATCAAAGGGAAATGAAAAGAAAGGTCCCAGTCATGGATAAGGATCATAGGGAGGAGGAAAGAAGAAGAAGGGTTTGTCAAAGATGAAATGCTTCAGCTGTGGTTAGTTTGGTCACTATAGTGCCCAATGTGCTCAAAGGAAGAAGGACACAAAAGAGAAGTAGGAGCAGGAAACAACTTTGACAAAGATTTATTAGTTGTCCTCCAGATTGGAAGAAGCCTTTGTTTTCTATGTAGTTATACCTCTAGGAGAGAGGTGGGGAGACATTGAGCTCTAGACTCTAGAGTTACACAAAGCTGGGCAAGATCCTTTGAGGACAGCATCAGACATGTGTTTTCTCTTGGATCAATACCCTTGCTACAGGGGCCCACAATATTAAGTAGCAGATGGATCAATATTGAGGATGGAACATTCAGATCTTGATGAACAGATGCAGTGCTAGTTGTAGTCAGATGCTAAGGGGTGCAGAATGGACAATTACTTAGTGGACAGTGTAGAGGCTAGTAGCAGCTAGAGACCCAGGAAGCAGATGCAGAGCCACTCTAATGGCACAATTGATTCAGAATTTTGTTCTTAATTGCAGTAGTTGTAGTAGCAACAATAACATGAGATTAGTGGCAATGTAATGCAAAGTTGGCAACAATCAGGTGCTACAGTGCAGTGTCAACAAAAACATAGATGTAGGCTAGTTCAACTCAGAGTAGTAGATGAATCAAAGTTACACAGTGGCTTGGTGGGTAGTGGTAGTTTTCTACAATTGACAAACATCAACAATGCATATGGGAGGATGTTATGTGATCGTCTAGAACACCTTTCTTGCCAAGAGGGAGTGTTAGTTTTTTATGGTTGGGTAGCATTGGGCATGTGTTCTAGTCTCAAATTTGGTCAGAGAGGTTAAGAAACGTTAGAACTCAAAAACCCATAATTTTTTTTAAAAGAAAACACCTAGAGATGCCTCAATTAAGTTAATTAGTTAGTAATTAATTTTTTCCTAAGTCTAACCTAGGAAAAACTATTAATTAACAATAATTAATTGAGAAAGGTGAGATTTCTCTAGAAACTCAAATGGATCAACTCAAAAATGATCTTATCCATTGATGAGGATTTAATCATGGTCATTGGTGAGCCATTAGGAGCTTATAAGAGGAGGTCGATGGGGTTGGAGCAAAAACATAGGAGAGCGAGTTTCCTTAGCAGATTGATTTTCTAGAGAGAAACGTTCAATATGAAGAATTCATGCCAGAAGGAAGCAAGAGCAAGAGGGAAATCAATACCATATTTCCTAAGGAGGATTCTATATCTCGAAGAGTTAGGAGAGGAGTTCGAATTATTTTCCCAGGAGGTTGCACAGGGACTGCGTAGGTGTCTCAAGAGGGAAATTCGATTCAGTTGGGAAGGAGGTCATTCAAGTTCCACAAGTTGGGAATATTTTCTAGAGGGTAGGAGAAATGCTTCCAGAGGCAGAACCATGCTAAACGACCAATTCAAGATTAGATCCTGGTAGTGCATAGAAGGGATTGCACAAGCACTGTGCAGAGGTCTGCGCAAGGGTTTTTTGGGGTCAAATTTCAGAGAGAAAATAGTGATCTAGGTGGATCTTTGTGGCCACCTATATATTCCACCTAGACCTCCAGTCAATTTCATATGTTTCCTTTTTTATTTCCTCATTTACTATTTTTAGCAGTTTTTCGAGTCGTGAACTTCCAGAGCAGTTTTGACCCCCTAAACGACGTTTTTTTTGAGGTCATGTCACAAATCTTGTAGTACTTAGAGAGACATTTCCAACAAGGTATCATATGCACAAAATAGAGATAATATGACCAAGTCACGACCCCGGGAAGTTGGCTACCCAACCGGGTCCAAAAACTCTTGGTGTTCCATCTCTTGGGGTTAGGGTTTTGGTTGTTTAGGGTTTTCCCTTGTTGTTCAGTAATAAATAGGCCCTTGAGCCTCATTGTAACACAGTTCAAAGGCATTTAGCCACCACATCTCTTCCCACAGAAAAGCTACCATCGCCCAAACTAGTTTATTTCCATTCTGTTTGTAAGCATATTTCAATATTATGATATTAATGAAATGAAGTGTTATTTCTGCTGCATTTTTGTATTTATGGTTATGTATGTAATTTTTTGCATTCATGTTTAAGTTCGGATCAGTGGTATCAGAGCGATTTGTTCTTTCTCTGTTTTTCTTTGCATGTCCCCAACGAGGTCAGGGTATAAGGAGTTAGGGCTTGATCTGGTTGAACCTTTGCAAGACCAGCCTCAAAAACCCCGAAGACCTATTATGGCGAAAGAAAAGAAAGAAGAGGGAGCATGATATCCTATCAAAATATTGCTTGAGGAAGCCTTCGAGCAACAGAGGAACGTGATGCGATGATGGATACCTTTGCCCAGACCCTCCAACGACTACCCATAGGCGACACATCTTTATCCAACAACCACTCTGGAGGCATCACTCCTTTTAAGGTACAAGCTAACTTTCACATTCCCATATTTGAGGGTTAGATAAATGCAGACACCATAGATAAATGGTTGAATCCATTGGAAGGATATTTTTCAGTTCATGAATTTTCCAATTAGGAAAAGATTACTTTTGCACTTCTCAAAGCCGCCCCACACATCAAGGACTGGTGGGAAACATACTATGAAGAAAAGGACGAGAGGGAATCCTCACTGTTTTTAGCCACACCCACTTGGGATTCACGAGAGGGAATCCTCACTGTTTTTAGCCACACCCACTTGGGATTCTTTTCAAGATACCATCAAGGAACAATATTACCCAGTCGGGAGCTATGAAGATAAATACATAAAGTGGACCACGTTACGGTAGGGAAGCGACCAAGATGTGTCGAAGTTCACAAATGTTTTCCATAACCCCTGCACAAATTGGGTATCAAGGATTATGAGCATAATTTGGAACTCAAGTACCACAACTGCTTGCACAAGTGTATCTGGGATGGGATGGTGTTCATGGACATCTCCTCGCTCGACATGGCATACCGATACATTGTCAAGATTGAGAAAAAGTTTAAACAGAAGAAGCGAGACTTTGTATCTGCGAATCTGAAGCAAGGAAAAGGCGCCCCCAAACGATAGAGAAAAGGCCAATGCCAAGGCGAGGTGACCCAGGACAACCTGTTGAAGCCGCAAGAAAAGAACAACACCCTGAAAACAAATAAGGACATGAGAAAATGGTGTGAGTTCCATAACAGCTCCACTCACAACACAAGTGAGTGTCGGGACAAATAGTCATTGGTGGTCGAGTTAAAGGATTTTGAATCAGACGCATGTTCTGAATCCAAGTCAAAACCCAACAAGGGGAATTATAAAGGGAAGTAGATCATTGATGCAGAGTCTAGTGCCATTGTGGCCACCACCAAGATCCAGAAGAATGAGCTTGAAGGTCCATTTGAGGGGGAATGCCTCTTCCACTCACAGATGTGGGTGAAGGGTTCTCTACTATAGTTCATTGTCGACAACGGGAGCCAAAAGAACCTCATTTCAGCAAAGGTCATGAAGCAACTGGGCCTTCTGATGACAGCATGTCTACAGCCATACACCATCGAGTGGCTTCCTCAAGGACAAGATCTGTGCATCAGCCAACAGTGTTTCCTTCCCTACAACATTAAACCCTTCACAGATGAAGTATTGTGTGATGTTTCTCCTCTTAAAGTTTGTGATGTATTATCAGGACAACCATATTTGTGGAAGTGAGATGTTCTATATGAGTCTAGACCTCGCTCTGTGATTATTACTTTGGGCAATAAGTTGTATAGGATAACAGAGGTAGCCCCACCTACCACCATCTCTTTGATCAAGGGAAAGCAATGCAAGAAGATCATTTCCTAGACTAGGAAATTTGTTTTCCTTATGATTCGCCCTTAGGGAAAGAAGCAGGTTGTGGACATGACTTCCAAACATGACTCCTCCACACAACAACAACAGATGGACAAGGTGGTGTAGGAGTATAGGAACATTTTCACCTCACCTACAGGGGTACCTTTACATTGTCAGGTCAAGCACTCCATTGATCTGACCCTGGGAGCGCTGCTACCCAATAGACCAATCTATCAATGCTCTGTTCTAGAGAACGATGAGATCAAGAGGCAGATTCAAGAGCTATTGCAGAAAGGGCACATCATGCCAAGCTCATCACCCTGTGGGAGCCTGATTGTATTGGTAAAGAAGAAAGACAGGAACTGGAGACTATGTTTCACTCAAATTTTGAGCGGGAGAATTCGTTAGATGCAAAATTTAATTTCTCCTCCAAGGGGTACCCATGTTTCATACTTTCGATGAATCCTTCTACATAAAAAATGAGAAATACATGAAAAAATGTGATTGAAATCATGTTTTTCATGTATTTATCATTTTTCGTGTAGTAGGGTCAATTGAAAGTATGCAAAATGGGTACTCATTGGATGAGGAATCAAATTTTGCATCCAATTAGTGCTTTTGCTCGAAATTTGAGTAAACCCATAGGGAGATAAGTTGAAAATACGAGTTGAAAAAATAGTTTTTCTTTTTTCCCCTCTAAAATTCGATGATGTAATCTAATCTTATTTTATTATTTCCACTATTATTTTATAGTTTCCTTAGGAGGCCCATTTTAGACTTCAAAATTCCCTAATGGTAATGTTGTTAAGGTAGAGGCTAATTTATTAGCCAAAAGAGCTAAATTGAAAACAGAAAGAAGGGTCATTATCAAGGAGGAACTTGCCTCCTCTTCATCAGATTCGAAACTAGACAATCTAGTTAAAACTATGGAAAAAATGATGCGAAGGATGACAATGGTAGATAGAACACCCCCTAGAGAACCCCATGGAGGACCTCAAAATCGAAACTCCAACTTTAGGAGAAACCTACCACAGATTAAACAAAGGGAACAGAAAGGCCCTGGTGATCAGCAACCAGTGAGACCTCCATTCCAGGAAAATTACATGGATGAAGAACTTGAATTGTTTGAAGAAATAGAAGAAAATCAAATAAATCTATTTGAAGAGAGTGAGATAGATCACATATTCCTTACCAAAGAAGAGCAAGACCAATTTTTTATCTCTCAACCAAAAGAGATCCCATTAGAATCAGAAGACTATAAACAAGGATATCAAAATTCCATTATGGAGGTGCATAAACAATACAACTTAAGAGGCAAAAAATATATTGGAACTTCTTCTAGTAAAACTCAAAATGATGCCCCTTCCTCTAGTGAACCAAAACTTAATTCTCAAAAAGAAATTCCTAAGAAACCTGATGTAAATGTCAAGGAAAGTGATAGATCTTAGACATCTTTTAATATGGAAAATGAATTGGCTAGGGTAAAGATACCCATCCCTTTAACATAATTGATGACCAAAAATATATACAAGTCTCAAGTCATGAAAGCCTTAAAATTAGGAGAAGGTTTAGATACAGTTAATTTGATTGATGATCATCTTTTGGACCCGAAGCCGAGGGTAAGCCTCAAGATGGGATTGTTCCACCTTTATACATAAGCTTGAACATCCATGATAAAATCCTACACAATGCAATGCTTGATTTTGGAGCCTCTCATAATTTGATGCCTAGAGCTATCATGGAGAAATTAGGGTTAGACATCACCAAACTATACAAAGACTTGTACTCTTTTGATTCAAATAAATTTATATGTCTTGGTCTGATAAAATATTTATGTGTCACTCTAGTTCAGATACTAGCTAAGAGTCTAGTCATGGACACCGTAGTAGCTGGCATACCTCCAAAGTATGGGATGCTACTGTCTAGATCATGGGGGTAAAATCTGCAAGGCACTTTGCAAATGGATATGACTTATGCCACCATTCCTCTGTTTGGCCAACGTAGAAGACCTTATAGGGAAACATTCATAAAGTATATGGTTAGCAGTCAAGATAATCCTAACAATTATCCTGTTTATTCAGTACATTCAGACATGGACTCTTTTGTCTTATACAATGATGGCTATGTAGAAAATGAAGTTTCACCGTTAGAACCCGAAGTCAGTAATACAAAAATAATAAAATTTAACACTGAAGAAGACAATCCAGAGGGAGAAGCTTTGTGGAATATGAATTTTGATGGAGCTGTCTATAAATATGGAGCAGGGGCAGGTGTATTTGTTTTAAAATCAGTAACAAATAGAGCAGAAGTACATTATTACAAAATTAATTTTCAGTGCACAAATAACATTACAGAATATGAGGCACTGATTTTAGGGTTGCATATTCTAAAGAAACTAGGAGCAAAATGGATTTTTGTGCATGTATATTTTGATCTAATTATAACACAAATTAAGGGTGAATATTCTGAAAAACACACTAGATTAAGGGCTTACAAAAATGCAGTTTTGGATTTTTTACAGTGATTTCCTGAATATGGTTTGTCTATGATACCTCGAAACCATAACATTTTAGCAGATGCCTTGGTTGTTTCAGCGAGTACCTGCAAGATTCCTTTCCACTCAAATAGGAAATATGTTGTAGAAGTCAAACATAGGAAAGATGTGCTTGATAACATCAGATACTGACAAGTTTTTTGAAATAATGAACAAATTGAAAATTTCTTAAAATTAGAAGATGAATTAGAATGTACACATATAGATTTAGATAATGATGTAGAAATAAAAGAGAGTGAAGTAGTGTTAAAATAAGCTAATGAGGATTCAAAACCTTTAGAAGTGTTGCAATTAAAAGATAATTTGTTGCCCAAGGGGCTAGCACCTTTAGAAGATCTTTTTGATTTCAATGATGTAGCGAAAAAGCCCAAAATTGAACCATGAGGGGCTGGGATAGAGGAATGAAACATAGGGACTGCAGAGAGCCCTAAGATTACTAAATTATCCAAATTCTTGCCTCCTCATTAAAAACATAAATACATTGCACTTTTGAAAGAATTTTATGATGTTTTTGCCTGGAGTTATGAGGACTTAAAATCCTATTACACTAGCATCATTCAACATACTATTCCCATTAAATAAGATTAGAAACCTTTTAAACAAAAGCTAAGAAGGGTTAATCCACTCATATTGCCTCTAATAGAAAAGGAAGTTAAGAAGCTATACAATGCCAAAATTATTGTACCTATTAGATTTTCTAAGTGGGTTTCAAACCTAGTACCTACAAGGAAGAAAAAATGAGAAATTAGGCTATGTGTAGACTTCTGAAACTTGGATAAAGCCTCTCTTAAAGACAACTACCCCCTCCCAAAAATGGATCATATATTACAAAATGTAGCTGGGTCAAGTAGGATCTCTTTACTAGATGGATTTTCAGGTTATAACTAGGTCCTGGTTAATCACCCTGATGACCAACAAAAGACAACATTCACGACACCATGGGGTACCTTTATGTATGTAAAGATGCTTTTTGGTATGATGAATGTTGGAGCCACCTTCCAAAGGGCAATGGATTTTTCCTTTGTGGATGAAATTGGTAGGTTCATTGTCATTTACCTGGACAACATCACTGTATTTTCAAAGACTGAGGAAGAACACTTGCTACATTTAAGAAGAGTCTTTGATAAATGTAGGAAATTTGGCATTTCACTGAACCCCAAGAAAACATTGTTTGGTTTGGAATAGGGAAAACTTCTAGGCCACATCATTTCCAAGGGGGGCATTAGAATTGATCCTAGCAGAGTTGAAGTTGTCCTCAAAATCGACCCTCCCATGAATAAGAAATAAGTTCAGTCCTTCTTTGGAAGAATAAATTTCCTCAGGAGATTTATTCCTAATTTAGTAGAAATATTAAGGTACATCACAAATATGTTGAAAAAGGATTATGATATAAAATGGAACTATGAAGCTAGAAAATATTTTAGCGAAGTAAACCTATCTCTAACAACTGCTCCCATATTGATTAGTCCCAATTTCACCAAAGATTTTATGTTGTTTTCATTTGCATCTGATCATACTATTGCATCTGTGTTATTGCAGAAGAATAGTGAAGGACAAGAGCAACCAATAACTTTCTTTAATAGGGCTTTGAAGGACTCTTCATTGAAATACAATATAATGGAGAAACAAGCTTTTGCCTTGGTAAAATCACTAAAGGACTTTAGAGTTTATATTTTACACTCCCATATAATTGCATATGTCCCTAATGCTATTGTAAAAGATATTTTGACACAAACTGATCCTCATGGAAAAATGGGCAAGTGGATTGTTGTTATGTTGGAATATGATCTTGAAATCAAGCCTACCAAGCTGATCAAAGGCCAGGGATTCGCAAAACTGATGGCAAAATCTAAATTCCATGCACTCGATATAAATTTCATAACTGAACTGGACGAACAAGAAGAGAAGGTGACTCCACATGTATTAGAAGCCTTTGTTCCCTCTCCATGGTATGAAATTCTCTTTGTACTACAAAATTTACAAGCTCCTCCAGGTTTGACTAGAACTAAAGCCAAATTTCTTAAGTTAAAGGCTGTGAGATTTTGTATTTTGGATAATAATCTGTATTGGAAAGACGCAGGTGGAATTTTACTTAATTTTGTGCTAAAAGATGAAGTGGGTAAAATTTTGTAGGAATTCCATGAGGGAGATTGTGGAGGACACTTGTACTACAAGACAACATCAAACAAGATTTTGAGGGATGGGTTCTACTAGCCCACCTTGTTTGCAGATGTTCGCAAGAAAGTCACCACATATCATCAATGCCAAATATTTGAAGGAGAAAGAAAATTGTTACCCCTACCCTTGAAGCCCATACAGTTGAAACTCCTTTCCAACACTGGGGTTTGGATTTCATTGGAGAAATACACCCCAGTTCCTCAGCCCAGCATAAGTGGATCCTTACAACCACTGACTATTTTACGAAATGGATTGAAGCTATACCTACAATACAAGCCACAAATGCACTAATCATTAATTTTTTAGAAGGAAACATTCTTGCTAGATTTGGATGCCTTAACAAGATTATTATTGATAATGTAGTTGCATTCAAATCAAAGAATATGGTGGACTTTTGCAACAAGTATAACATAATATTGGGCCACTCTACTGCCTACTACCCACAGGGAAATGGGCTAGTAGAGCCTTCAAATAAAAGTTTGGTTGAGATCAACAAGAAGTTGTCGCAGGATAATAAAAAGTCTCGGAATAACAAATTAATGAATGCTTTATGGGCTGATAGACTCACTACCAAAAAATCCATTAGTATGTCCCCTTTCCAACTAGTTTAAGGGATAGATGATGTTTTCCCCACATCCTTAGGAATCTCTGTTTTGAAATTATGCAAGAATCCCAAGTTGAACCTAATGACCTGCATAGAAGAATAAACCAGAACATACGCCTGCAACAATCAAGAGAGGAAGTCTACAATAAAACTCAAGTCATCCAAGAGAACATCAAGAAAATTTATGATAGGAGAACTAAAGTTGATGATTTCGAAATAGAAGATACTGTACTGAAATGGGATTCAATAAATGAGGACAAGAGTAAGCATGGAAAGTTTGATAATTTGTGGAAGGGACCTTACAAAATTGATGCTTACAGAGGGAATAATGCCTCTTTTTTTTTTTTTTTTGAAAAATATGTCTGGAGCAGAGTTGCTTGGTGGACCTGTAAATGACAGAATTCTCAAACATTACTTCCCTCAAGAATAAATCACTTTCCATTCAAGTCATTGTGAATACCATTCTATTTTTCTATTGCCAGTGTGGGTGGTTTTCATCAGAAGTTGAAGCCTGAGGAGAAGACCATGAGCTCCTGATGAGATGTTGTCATATCTACAGAAATAAACAAATCAACTCAGACTACTAATCCAAATGTCCTTGACACCTCACAGGGAGGATGTCATCCCTAGATGGAGCCACTATTAGGGTCCTACGATTCATAGTTTCAATTGATGATTGGCTATTTCCTTTTAGTTGATGAAATTGTAACTAATATTGTATTCTGCAAATTATATATATATATAGAAAGAGGGTGTAAAAAATTTATATGAGAAAAAAGGAAAATAGAATGAAAAAACCCCATGAAAAATGTATGCAGGTGAGCAAGTTGAAATGCCACCAAAAATATTAAAAAATGCATTAAAATTACTTTAGAAGTTTTTCAAATAAAAGTGTGCAGCTTGTTACGCCGTAAGGCATTCCCCTGTGAAATGAAGTCCCTATCATGCCACATGTACAATGGTTGGACATTGATTTTGATGTTAGACGATTGAAATAACGTCTACCATCAGATTAAAATCGGGTATTTCGGTTATAATTTGGTACAATAATCGATTAAAATATGGTATTGTCAGTTATAGTTTGGTACGATGATAATCCACCTTTCCTAGGAAAAAATATGATATAGAGGCTCTTGCGCATACCCTGGTAGCCTCTTCCTCACATTTGTTCAACACGCTACAGGAAGACGACAAGAGTCCCTAGATCACAAGAAGACGACAAGAATTCTCCGCTTCACTCGTTTCGTTTTCATTGCAACTGTTCTGAGATGAAAACTGTACACTGTCTGTAGAAACTGTCGCGAGGATTGGCCCATTACTTCAATTTTGGGGACTTCATTTCCCGCTTCTGTAGTAATGGGGGACAAGACTGAGCTCGTGACAAATCCTCTGGGTGTCCTTCAAAGGAAATACAACATATACAAAATTGACACTGTGGGAGCCATGAATGAGGTGAACTGCTCCAATGGCAGGGCTTCACAAAAACAAATTGCAAATTTTAGCAAATGTATTAGCAGTTTTGGAAACAAAGGGAACATGCACGGAAGAATTGAAATCAATGAAATGAGGGCAGGGGATATATCCATAGGAAGGAGGTAAACCAATTTTTTACTCTACTTTTCATATTTATCTATTTGGAAAAGAGATGTTTATGCGTTTTGGGGAATTTTTAGATATTTTATTTGGGGGATCCAGCTGGAATGCACATGAATCCACCGCCTATATCGATGGCTGGATTTTTTGGAAACTTATTAGCCATCTCAACCTTTTTTTTTAACTGCTGGGCTCATCCTCTGTTTCATCATGTTCTACCAACAAAAACTGTGGATGTACCTAATTCGCCTCTAGGTTTTTTTACCCAATGTTTTAACTTTATAGTGTGGATATCTGTTTATGTTATAATTTTAAATAATAGAGTTTGTTTGTGTGGGTTTTTTCAGTCTAAATTTTACGCTGAGGAATTGCAATTATAACGTTTTAATAAAAAACAGACTAAATTTACATGATCTTAAATTTAACTTGATATTTATGACAATAATGTTTCCGACCTGCTATTTGTTGTAACATTTTATTTGGTTTTGTCAAAAACCAGTGTTGTATAAAGATGGCATTTTATTTTCATATCTTGGTTGAAAGGAGAAACATTCATTGCTTTGATATGAAATTTTACAAGTTATTGTTCTCCACTTTGTCGGGCACTCTTGTGGTGTTCAAGTTGTATACAAACAAGAATTTTGAAAATGCCTTTGGCTTTCCCACTTCCCACTCTCGCACTTGGGTGGATTGTGCTTAAGTGACAAGAATATTAAGTAACAAATATGTGTGATGTGTGATTGGGAAGCTATATTATGGTTGTGGACTTATGTGATTGGGAAGCTATATTATGGTTGTGGACTTATTGGATTAAGATAGATGTATTTCAATTTCAGATTGAAAAAAAAACTATTTAAATTTTGGTTAATATTGTATTTTGGTTAATAACCTATTGCCAAATAATTATCCTAATAGAAAATTATCCTAATAGAAAATTATTCTAATAATTGAAAACTTATAAATTATTATCTATTTCAAAATTATAATAAATTTACATTTAAATATTTGATTATTTGTGGTATACTTTTGAAAACCAATTTAACCATGAAAATTTTTCACATGACCTCTTAATTCCAAGAAGATTTAAGCCTTCCACATATGCTCAATCTCAATATTGGGTTATCTAGTTGGGTAAAACTTATAAGAACATTATTCTACTAATTCAAAACTCATAAATTATTATCTATATCAAAATTATAATAAATTTACATTTAAATATTTGATTATTTGTGGTATACTTTTGAAAACCAATTTAACCATGAAAATTTTTCACATGACCTCTTAATTCCAAGAAGATTTAAGCCTTCCACATATGCTCAATCTCAATATTGGGTTATCTAGTTGGGTAAAACTTATAAGAACATTATTCTACTAATTCAAAACTTATAAATTACTATCTATTTCAAAATTATAATAAATTTATATTTAAATATTTGCATTATACAGGAAAGATCTTGACATTAAGAGTTTTTTAAAAGCTTCCAGCATAGTAAGGAACATGGTTTGGTTTTGTTCACTTCCTCGCTAAAAGACTAAACCTAGTAGTACTCTGCCAAATGAGAAACACAAAGAGAACCTCAAGCAAAACAATTGTGAGTAGCCAAAATCACAAAGCATGACATATATATAAAATATAAAATTATTGTCTAATAATTATCCTAATAGAAATTATTTTAATAATTGAAAACTTATAAATATTATCCTATTTCAAAATTACAATAAATTTATATTTAAATCTTTGATTATTTGTTATATACTTTTGAAAACCAATTTAACCATGAAATTTTTTCACATGACCTCTTAATTCCAAGAAGATTTAAGCCTTCCACCTATGCTCAATCTCAATGTTGGGTTATCTAGTTGGGTAAAGCTTATAAGAAAATTATTCTACTAATTCAGAACTTATAAATTATTATCTATTTCAAAATTATAATAAATTTACATTTAAATATTTGATTATTTGTTATATACTTTTGAAAACCAATTTAACCATGAAATTTTTTCACTTGACCTCTTAATTCCAAAAAGATTTAAGCCTTCCACCTATGCTCAATCTCAATATTGGGTTATCTAGCTGAGTAAAGCTTATAAGAAAATTATTCTACTAATTCAAAACTTATAAATTATTATCTATTTCAAAATTATAATAAATTTATATTTAAATATTGATTATACAGGAAGATCTACATGACATTAAAGAGTTTTTTCAAAAGCTCCAGATTAGTCTTAAGGAACAGGTCTGGTTTTTAGTTTCACTTCGTGAGTAAAAACTAAAACCTAGTTGTTACTCTAAAATTGAGAAACACAAAAGAGAACCTCACGAATACAATTGTGAGGAGCCAAAAATCCACAAAAGCATGGCACATATATTATAAATATAAAATATTGCAAAGTTAATATCCTTATAGGAAAATATTCTAATAATGTGAAACCTTATAATTATATCACTCTCAAATTATAATAAATAATTTATATTTAAAATTTTATATACTTTTGAAAACCAATTTAACCATGAAATTTTTTCATGTAACCTCTTAATTCCAAAAAGATTTAAGCCTTACACCTATTCTCAATCTCAATGTTGGGTTATTTAGCTAAGTAAAGCTTATAAGAAAATTATTCTACTAAACCAAAACTTATAAATTATTATCTATTTCAAAATTAATAAATTTATATTTAAATATTCGATTATTTGCTATATACTTTTGAAAACCAATTTAACCATGAAACATTTTAAGATGATATCTTAATTCCAAGAAGATTTAAGCCTTCCACCTATATTTAATCAATGTTGAGTTATCTAGCTAGATAAAATTTATAAGAAAATTATTCTACTTATTCAAAACTTATAAATTATTATCTATTTCAAAATTATAATAAATTTATATTTAAATATTTGATTATGACAAGAAGATCTTGACATTAAGGGATTTCTAAAAGCTTCTAGATTAGTTAAAGAACTGGTTTGGTTTTGTTTCACTTAGCTAGTAAAAACTAAACCTGGTTGTACTCTATAAATTGGGAAACACAAAGAGAACCTCAGGAATACAATGCGAGTAGAAAAATCACAAAACTTGTCCATATATATAAATATAAAATTATTGCGAGTAGCTCCGCTATTTGGAAGCGGTAGAAACAAAGCTTTGTGGGAGGTGGAGGGCGAAATTTAGCTATTAGACATGGTCGTATTGTTGTTTGAACTTTGGTGGCCTTGGCGTGTTTCCTTTTGTGAATCCACACTTTGAGAACATGTCGACTAACACCAACTCCTTCACAGAATTCTGCACGGCGCCATCCTTGTGTTTCTGCCATCCCCACTCCAGACTCTACGCTCCCCCTACGCTCCCCCTGCTTGTGTTTGAACTTTGATCTGAATGGCTCACCTGTTTCCCACTATTGCGAGGTTACTAATGCGGCTTTGCTTTTAATTTTGAAAAAAATTAAGTATAACCTTTGCCTTAATTTTTTAAGCATTTTTCGAAAATAATAAATTTATATTTTCTCTAGTAATTAAAAAATTATTAATAATATATCATATATACTATATATATATATATAATATATATATTAATATATATAATATTTTGTTTGATTATGAAGATCATTAAACCTATTCAATAAATTTCTATCCTATTTTTTATTATACAACAGGTTTTATAAACGTGGTGGAACTACTTTTTATGATTGGTCACATTAAGTGTTAAAAAATTCATAGTTTTATATATAAACTGTTTACGTATAAATAAGATATAAATTTAATTATAATATATTTAATTAATTTATTTACTAATAAATATGTGATGACATTTAGAGAAAAGTAATTTGTTTCAAGTATATTGGCTCATGGACTTAAGGGACAGGGATCAAATGGGTTGTGTGTTCCAATTTTGAATTATTATACTCAATCTTAAGCTATTAAAGTAGTCTAAATAAAAAAATGTTGGTATCAAGAAAAATATTTTTTTTATGATTTGTCACATCAAGTTTTAAGAATCCATAGTTATACTCAAATTGTTTACTAAATAATAATATAAAATTTAATTAATAATACATTATTATAATTTCTTTACTATAAATATAAATATGTGATACATTTTAGAAAAATAAATAAAGTTTTGAGTATAAATACCTATATATTATATACATCATTTTGATACTTTGAGATTATATACATATTAAATATTATACATCATATGTAAGAGTAATTTCTTTTATTTTGTATATATTTAAATTGTGTGATAACATATTAGTAACTATTTAAAGTCAAGGTTCCCTTGTAATGACATGACATGGGATGGCTTAGAGATTTTGATGTCAAAAAATGATTTTAATGAACACTGTGTAATTCACATTTAAAATCCAAAATTACTTTCTTATTGATATCAATAATTACAAGTTAGTAATGCAATATCACATTTTTGTGATATAATTAAACATGTGAATAAGAAAAGTGCATAAAATATATACCTTAATATAACAAGTACAACAACATTTTAAAAATCTCTTTCTTATTATGTTTTGTCATAAGGAAAAAAAAATATGAATTAAAATTCTACATAAAGAAATGTTAAAAAATAAGAACTAATTTAAGGCATTTACTTTAGTTAAAAACAATTTATTATGTATCAAAAGCACATACATTCCAGAGTCAACTAAATTAATGGTAGCAAGGGCTTAGAACCATTGAACACAAAATGAAACCATAACCAAACTAGCCATAGTCTATAAATAACAAACTTCATACTTCTTATTGTGAAATTTGGATACTTCACATTTCATGTCAAATTTAGGTAAACACCTAATAAAATATTAAACTTCATTACACTTTAAGCTCCAAATTCCATAGTAGGTCCAAGATGGAATCAACACATATAGAAAACAACTATGATAACTAGAAAACGATGACACTTTATGCTTGTATATTAAGTAAAGAATCACCATCGTGGACATTAGATATTAACTTTTTTCTTGAAATGAATGAGATTCATTTTTACATCCCACTTGTACTAAAACAATATTTCCTATGAAAGAAATCAAATTCATTTTTATAGTAATGATAGAGTGAAGTGAGGTTTGAAGAATTTCCTCATGAAGGATCCCAAAATCCTAAAGGATTTGTGGACTAAACTTCAAGTGAGTGGTTGAATAATTCTCAACTTTAATCACCTCATCTAATTGTTAATATGTGCCAAATTCAATGTCTTGCAATAAATATAAGTGATACCAAAACTAAAATTTTCAATTAAGTGTGAAGGCCAACAAAAATACTCCCTCTGTAATAAGCAAATATGTTAATGTGAACTTATAATGTGTTTAGATGACTTAATTTTTCTTATCAACACAGAGACCTTTAAATAAAAAATGTTTTGTTATTATACAATATACTTGATTGAAAGAGATCAGGTAGATCATCTCAAACACTTACAAACAAAAGAAGAGAAAAACTTATAAATTATCAATATTTTGAAATGGTGAATGATAAATATTAGATCATACGTTCAGTATAGACCAAGTAGATCATCTCAAACGCTTACAAAAAAAACTTATAAACTATCAATATTTTGAAATGGTGAATGGTAAATATTAGATGATACGTTCAATATAATTTCCAAAATTGGCCTAACCAACTAATGTGGATATGATGTGTTAATTAATTTTATTAAATACTTGATGCTTAATATAATTTCCAAAATTTGCCTTACCAACTAATGTGGATATGATGTGTTAAATAAGTTTATTAAATACGTGAAAACAGAATAATTTTTAAGTTCAAAATGTGTAAAAGAAGGTTGAAAAGGTATGACAAACAGATGATTATTAAATACGTGCAAAAAGAATGATTTTTAAGTTCAAAATGTGTAAAAGAAGGTTGAAAAGGTATGACAAAGAGATGGATCCAATTTAAAGATCAAGACATAATACTATATAGAGTTTAGAATATATTTACAAAAAAAAATAACACAGACATGGCTAATGGAAAGTGGATCAACGTAGTCTTTTGCCTAATGTAGAAAACCTTTGAAATCTTCCTTACTCTAGAAACACTTATCTTGAAAATGAAACTCCATACATAGTGCAGGTATTTTAGTGCACATAGAACACCATCCTAAAATTCTATACTCTTCATCACAAAAACAAAATTATGACAACATGCTAGAATTGACATAAAAATGACTCAAAATGTACACATATTATCTTGAATCTCTTCTAACAAAAACTATTATCCATTGCATTGTGAATTAAAGGTGATATGCGAGTACTTGTGCTATGAAATATTTCATTTAAATCATTTACTTATAACATTGCTTGAATCTTTTTGAAGAACATTTTCATAAATCTTTTTGAGTTAAGATGTTGTGCATTACCTTCATTTTTCAAAATATTCTGGAATATTGGTTTGGTAGGAAGCTCCCTGAAACATAACATATGATTGAAAAGAAAAGAAATGCCAGTAAATAAACAAAATTGCATAAAAGTTTTACTTATTTCTTCTAAGCTATTATTTTCTATGCTATGGCCTTACGACATTTCCTTTGCAAAATATGGTGCAATTGCTAGTTTAAATGCCACATAGAAATAAATTGTATAGTTTGATCATATTGTTTAATCATGATTAAACTAAGTTAAAAGGTTGCATAGATTAGATAATAAATCAACCATCAAGCCTAATCTTGGTTGAAATCAATAGGTAGACTAGAGGAATATTAACCAAAGTGTTTAAACTTGGTTAATTGCTTAAATATGCATTAGAATAAGGTTAAAAGCAACCTTAGGAAAATAATAAAGGCTTACACATCAAAATGCGCCTTTAGAATATATTAATCATGCTTAGGATAAGTTAATTTGGTTTAGAATAATTAATCGTGTTATTATTCGTGTCGTATAACCTATTGGATATTTGTTTTTGACTTGTAATTAGTTCGTTAGTTGACAAAAATTTAAATCAAATTCGAGAAAGTTAACCTTACAATATTTGATTTGATTTTTATTTATTTATTTGAATTTCTATTGGTTAGACTCTTATTGTGATATCATTGCACTTTTGTCAGCTATCAACAATCGTCAGTTGTCAGCACATTAACATTAACATACGCTGCCACGAATGCATCCGTTGTTTTCAATGTCCATAAACTATTTGCTATTATCAAATCCGTTGACAGCAATTTCAATAAATGGGGTGAACGGCCTTGTTTCATAATAGATGTGCTTGAAATTATTGCGGAGAGACGATAACAGATAGATTAAGGTTGTTTTTTTACTTTGGACTATAAATAAATACATATATTACTTCTCACTTTATAAAATCTTCAACTCAACTCCAATCAGTTTAAAAATCCTAAAAAGATTTTTTGGTTACCACCATAATAATACTCATTAAGTGTTACAAGTTTAAAAAAACTGAGTTTTTAAATGATTGGGATTGATTTGAAATCTTCATCTTCTTAAAACTTACACGACCGCCCTAAAAATAATTAGTTCATGTACAATACTCTTACCATTTATGTGCAACAATCCGGCTTAGCAAGTGGCCAACTTCCAAATAAAAAAAAAGTGCCCACAACATAATTATTTTTGGATTGAAAATGAAGTTAAATAAATACTGGCAAGTGGCCAACTTCCAAACCAAAAAAGTTGCCACAACATATTTTTTTGGATTGAAAATGAAGTTAAATAAACATACTTTTGTGGTATAGTGTTGTTTAACCATGAAATCTAAAATTAATAAAAAAATAAATTTGATATAAATTTAATTTGACAATTAAATTTAAATGAAAAAATGGTAATTATTTTTTCTAATTATTCAAAATAAATCTGATTAATTATATATCTTAAAAATAATAATTTATTCACTCAAATTTAAAACTTTTACCTCAAAGACTACAAATAAATGACTTTTACTAGTAGAAGGCTTTTTAGGTTGTCATGGGGAGTAAACTTGCTGAAGTTCACAAATTTACCACCACTAAGCTAGCTCAATTTTGACGTGTGGCTCGACTAGAGAGCTATTTGACCTTGGATGAAACCAACAGTTTGGTATTTTGGTTTCTTCTTTCTATTTTTTAGAAACATATTTTTGGCACTACCTTACCCATTGGTAAATTTATGAATCTAATATAGACTTCATTTTAAGTATTAAAAATTGCATTTTGTTAGAGTTGCAAAGTTTCTGTAATTTCATATTATGTAATAAAGTGGTTATATATGTTTGTCAAAAAAAAGTTTATGTAGTGAAATTCTTATGAAAACATTATTGTTTTCCAACCAATAAAAAAATATTATACGTCAGTTTGATTTACAACTAGGTTGTAATCTTAAAATAAAAGTTATTATATTTTATTTTTATTTGATATGTTAAGGAAGTTTCCTATTTTATTTTATTCTTAATTTTTAATTTGAATGAAGAAAAATATTTTTTATATTTTGAAATGAATTAAAAAATCTTTCCACACTATTCTTCACAAAATTATTATAAATATATATATATATATATATATATATATATATATATATATAATATACTTAATTAAATTGTTTTTTTATAAAAAACAATTATATTCTTAACTCAGAAATTAAAAACATTATTCTAACAATTATACTAGGTATTATTAATTCATATATATAGAGTTAGAGCATATTTTCAATATAAGGAATCTTAGATTTGTTTTCTTAAGTAATGTCTCTAAGTAATGATATATATGAATTTTAGGAATTAAGAATGTTTATTTTCTTTGTTGGTTTGGCCCATATGGCTTTGAATCTCATGACTTAAATAGCACAGATAATCACCAATTGAGCTATTCTATTGTGTAACCTTTGTCTAAATGTGAAAATTAATTCATATTTTTCAAATTTCAATAATTAAATTAAGCGATAAAAAAGGCTAACTATACGACCTTGTTTAATCCTACAAAACTTTAAAAAAAAAATTACATTACTTTAACCGATATCATTAACAAAAACACAGTTAAATTTATTTTTTCCCTCACTAAAATCCTTACTTCCCACTAACATCCCTACTTCCCAAAATTGGAAAACAATTTCTATATCCTCTTTTTCCAAAATGATAAAAACCCATATCATTAATAAAACCTTACATCACTCTACATTAATAAAACCTTGCATCACTTTACAAATGCAGAATGTTATTTTTCCCTCACTAACATCACCTTTGCTTCCCACTAGGCTGGAAAACTTCTCTTCTCCGATATATTTATGCCTCCCAATATATTTCTCTTCTCCAATATATTTATGCCTCCCCATATATTTCTCTTCTCCACCTATTGATGTACATTTCAACGCTCCACTCCCATATCTATGGCTCCCAACAAGTCTTATCTATGCATGTGAGATTAAGTCATAATAGGTGACTCATCTTTATCTTCTCTGTGTTTATGCTTAGTCACCATGCGACTATATTCAAATCGGATTTTCCTTTGTCTTTGTGATGAGTCACCAAGGGGTTATAGTCATGGACTCTAGTGGGGTGAGGAAGACCCCTTTAACACTTTGATGTACATTTTAACATTTCACCTTTAATAACTTTATGAGAGTACGCAAGTGCTAATTTTTAATTCAAATTAATAAATCGTACTGGTTAGCATTATCCACTTGTTGATGTGGGCAGTAGCCTTTGTAAATGGTAGGATGTTATTGGGAGGAAAATTGTAATTTGACTTTGATTAGTTTGGTTAGAATAGGAAATTTATTGGATTTGGTTATTTTGTCGGAGGAAATTTTAATTTAAAAAAATTAGAAGGATTGAGTTTCTGATTTTGTAATATGTGAATATAGATGTAATTTAAAAAATTTAGAAAAAATAATAATATAAAATTGGAGTTGTCTATAATGCGTTTTTTTGGAGATTCCGGTGACGGAATCTGGCAGAAGAAATTGATGTTAAATCTTGATTTATTGCAGTTAAAATGGGTTTTTAACTGCATATTTGGATTCAACACCCTGGAAAACCCTTGGGACGCTTTGATTGTGCAGAAACTAGCTATCAAAGTTGTCATTCCAATAATTTGCTGCCGGATTTTGACCGGAAAAAGCTACCGGAAAGGCTTTCAAAAAGTCACGTTAAAGACTACTGCTATAAAATTGTCTCAATTTAACTAATATGTAAATATAATCACAATTTAAATATATGGTTAAAACAAAGAATAAAATAATGACTATAAAATTAATTAAAATAAACTAAATGATAATTATGAAATAGTATAAATGGATAGACATACACAAATATCATATAGTTTAATGTAAATAAAAGACAATTTACTGTTAAAATAAAAAGCTAGAAATTTTCTATTCATTTGTTGTCACTATTAAAAAAAGAGAGATTAATTATACAAAATTAGTCTTAAGCATAAACTTCACAAGAATTCAAGAATGCACGAGATTTAGAAAATTCTACCCTACCATACACACATAGATATGGTTTCATCAAAAAGATTTTCATTTAAAATGCAAAAATAATTTCATATAGTTTAGTTCCAAAAAATTCCCTTTTACATTGTTTATATTAATATGTATAATAAAATAGAAGTAATTGCAACAAACTATCTCAATTATTTCAATTATTTCGCTTATCACTTGAATTTTCAATTTGATTAATTAGTGATTGAAATTTGACCTCCCCTATCATTAAATGCCTTTAAGGCTTCAAACATGGCATTGATATAGATGGTTTGTGGAAACTGATGTTGATAGAGAGGAACTCAAAGTAAGGCTATATTTTTCTTTAGCTTTTTAATATACCTTTCCACTTTCGATAAAGTGGCCTTTAGAGTAGCACTATTTCTTGAAAGGAATTTTATGTATTGCATTCCTTCAGTTGTTTTAGGGTAATTGTAGAAATAGAAAGAAGAGGGTATTGTTCATGAGAGATAATATTAAAAAATCCCTTATGTACTTGATCTCCTTCGAAGAAGGATTCACTAATAAAAGCTAAGGTATGTAATTACACTTGACGCCGCTCTTTCAATCATGTGCCATATTTTAGTGGTTACATGCTTTTAAAATCCATATTTTACAAGCTTTTTGAGCCAGATTCTTCCAACAGTGTGAGCCATAATCAATAACAATGATCTTGTCCTTAGTCATATAGACAACTCTAGATGAAGACCATTTATGTATCAAAAACAAACTATAAATAAACATTTTCTCACTGACTCTTCCAGTGTAGAAGGTGTTTCTGAGAGATCCATCATGGTGTCAATCTTCCTTTGGAATATATGTTCCTCCTGAAAAACTTCCTCTATCGAGGTTCAACTTAACTTGAATTTTAGAAGAATAATTTATTAAATTGTTAGGTTATATTAATTGTTTTGTAATAACTTTTCATGTTTTCCAATTTAGTATTATTTCTTATTGTTGCCTCAATTGCCTAAAAGTGGATCCAATATTATGAATGGTTTCTTCTCGAATTGCTAGCCTTGCAAAAGATACCAATTATAGTCCACTATTGCTAACATTAAAATCAATAGTTTGATATGTCAACATGACCTCTTTATCCATAGATATTTTCCTTCTTTACTACATCACAATCTACTTGGTCAATAGGTGTAGGTACAAGCACATTACCTTTAATAATAATTCTAGATGAACTTGCTATTGTAAAGCTTTAAGGAGTGTATGCTTCACGAATTGTCTCAAACTTTGATATTGATAAGATGCTTTGTAGTCTCTCTTTTTCTTCCACTTTTTCCTCTCAACCTTAGCTTTTGCTTCAACCCTTTTCTTTTGTCCATATTCCTTTGGCTTCTTCTTTTCTTATTCTAATTTCTCCTTAGGGGCTTATCTTCGAGCAATCTACTTAGCTACTAATATTTCCTATTCATCCTTCTCATTGGCTCCCTTTTGTATTGTTAGATTCTAATCCTTAGGGATTGGGTGAAATATGTAAATAAAGTAAATAGAGTAATTTGAACAGTTAGAAAAGACCTTCGAATTGGAATCCCAAAGGTCATCACTATGATGTATATAATGATGTTCACATTAATGAAATACACATTGGGAATTATCATATGATTGACATGGTATCATAAAACAGGTCTCAGGTTCTCTACATGTTTGTCCCGCCATCTGTTGCCGTCCTCTCCATGCCATTCGTTTCCTTCGAAAAAACACCTCAGATCATTTCCTTCTCTCTATATTCTGCTCAACAAATTTTGGCATATGCTGGTATGACCATACTGGAATAACGTTACATGAACGTTGCCTCAAAACTCTATAATGAATGTCATCTCATCTCCCTTTGTTCTTGTTGGTATTTGTGTTTTTTAATGGTTAGTTCTCTATATACAACCACGAATCCTGAGGAACTTGTTGTTGCTTTTGGCTGATTGGCTAGAGTCTGACAGACTCTCCTTTTTTTGTTTGACTTGTCACCAACTCTCTACACATCTCAAACCTCATGCTTTGTATGATCAATAACATTACCTTCTTTTCCATGTGCATTACTTGTTCTAAGCCCTGACATTTTGTGTTAGAAATGCCTTCCTTCTAAGCATTGTTGAGCCCACTTGGCTTGTTTATGAGAAAGCCTCAAATCCCAAGGTTTACCCCAAATATGCAAAACTTGCTTTGAAAATGAAGATAGCTAAAAAGGTTGTGAAGGCTTCGGATTGCTTGTGGAGAAGGGAAATTTTCCCTTGATAATTTTTCTAGTATTTCTCTCAGATTGGATTGCTAGATTAAGCATCCAAATTGTACTCAAAATTTTGCTACATAATAATAATAAAACCCTCGTCTGTTGCAACATTTTTCCCACATTGGATTTTTTTGGGAAAAATTGTCCAAAAATAACGGTGTCATATTTTTTTGTTTGTGCTCTATATTTCTCAGTTTCCAACATTTTATTTTCTGTAGCGTTTTTATTGTGAAGAAATTGTTGTGTGATTAATTCGTTATTTTTCTCTAACAAAATAAAACTGCATAATTTACTAAATTAGAAGAATTAATTCTACTTGTTGTATTTCAAGGAAAATTTCACATGGTATTAGAGTGAGTTTGACAAATCATAGGCTCGAAGACAGTCAAGGATAAATTTCACAGTTCAGAGGGAGTCTGAGTAAATTTCTTTTGGGTTTGTGCACAGGCTAGCCATGCAATTCGAATTGTTGGACATGGGTTCGATTTTCCAATTGCAGGTGGGAGGAAGAGTTCAATTTGTCTAGTAGCTATTCGAGTAGGCAATAGTAAATCGGAGCAACATTTTTGGCAAACAATTCACTTTTTTCGTTGAGCATATTTGGGCACAGTTGTTTTTGTAGAAATTTTGCAGTAGCAAAATCATTGTCGGATGGAAGCGAAATAAAATACATCAAAGGAATTTCTCAAAGGGTTTCTAGATCTAATTTAAAGGAGGAAATCAATTATTTCCAGTTGCAAGAGCAACAGGAAAAAAATACACATTCTAGGAGGGAGTATGAGTAGCAGTGCTAATAGGCAAGCAAGAAGGAGGATATTCCTGTTTATTTCCAGTTGTGATTTTTGCAGAAAATGACCTCAACATGAATTCAAGATCAATATAGGCTATATGGAGCCTCAAATTATTGTATATGGAAAGCTAGAATGGCTTTCCTGTTATATGAGCATGGTCTAAGGACATACACAAAGAGAGTTGTAGTTGTACCAACATACCTGCAACAACTAGAGAACTACAATAAGGAGATGTCCAAGGTGAAGCGGTTGATTCTCGATGGAGTTCAAGATCATGTAGTCTCACACATTGTTGTCAAGAATTCAACCAAATAAATATGGGATGCTCTCGTAGCACTATATGAGAATCCTTCCGAGAATCAGAAGATGTTCCTGTAGGAGAAGCTGAAAGCCACTAAGATGCAAAAGGGAGAAGGAGTTACCCCCTACCTCACTAGGATTCAGGATGTCTAGAATGATATTGCCACAATTGGAGAGGCGCCTCAAGAAGTTGAGCTAGTGCATGTAGCTATCAATGGTTTCATCAAGGAATGGGCTAATTTTGTCCATGGTAGTACTGGACAAGATCAACGACCAAGTTGGGATCGATTGTGGGCAGATTTCACGCAGGAGGAGACGTGACTTGCTTTAATCAAGAGCAGTCTCGATGTCAATAAAAGAGGATCAAAGAGTGTGAAGGAGGAGGAGAACGTAGGCCTTGTAATGAAGGGAAAGGTAAAGAAATGTCCCAGTCAAGGATAAGTCTCATAGGGAGGAGAAAAGAAGAAGAAGGATATGTCAAATATCAAATTCTTCAGGTGTGGTAGTTTGGTCACTATAGTACCCAATGTCCTCAAAGGAATAAGAACAAGAAGGAGAAGCAGGAGCAAGAAACAACTTCAATAGAGATTGATTAGTTTTCCTCCAGATTGGAAGAAGACTTCACTTTGTATGCAACTATACCTCCAGGAGAGAGGTGGGGAGACATTGAGCTCTAGGCTCCAGAGTTACGAAAAGCTGGGTAGGATCCTTCGAGGAGAGCACAAGACAAGTGTTTCCTCTTGGATCAATACCCTTGATATAGGGGCACATCATATTTTCGTAGTAGGTGGATCAATATTGAGGATGGAACAATCAAATTTTAACAGAAAGATGCAGTGCTAGTTGCTGTTGTATGTTAAAGGGTGCAAAGAAGTTGCAGTGCAGATAATTACTCAGTGGACAATGTGTTGGTTGCTAATTTTCCCACCTTTTATCACTTTCTTGCACTCATTTCATGCCCTTGTTGGTCGATTTGCATTCTAAACAACAAAGGTACACCTATTGTCATGTCTTTGTGAATTGTTAATCAATGAAGCATAGTCATAGGGGATTATTGCCTAAAGCGACTTGTTAACTTAAGTTTTGGTGCATATTTGGAGGAATGATGATTAAAGGAATGATTCAACATATGAGGACTATTGACTTGGCAATGCTATCTTTGGATATCAGCTGCAATGGTGGATCAACCTACCGACCAAAACAAGTGTTATCTTTGAATTATGTTGTATCTCAAGAAACCGCTATGTATTTGTAGGTAGACAACCACCATAATCTTAGGCACTGTCAGCTGATAAATGAAATGTATAAGTAGTGATTACGGGGTTGGGAAAGCCACCTTTAGGAGATATACGATATTTTTGAGTTGTAACAACAGACCTCTATAATGATATTTTGATTAATACAATTGTTGATCTTTTGAGCATTTTATAGATCTCTATCTTGACACAACCCTGATCAGGGAGTTGGGCCCACTCTCCTGACCAGGCATTGTTGGATTAGATGTGTGCATAGGTTTATTTTCTGTTGTATTATCTCTTCGTTGTGTAATGATTTCAGTGTGTTGTTGTGAGTCTTAACTTGTTGTTACTCTTATTTGTTGTTACAGTTATAACTTGATGTTACACATTGTTATGTTATGATTAAATGTTCAACGCTAGGTAGGGAAACTATGGCCTGCATATACCTTGCATGATAGCCTTGAAATAGCTAGCCAAGCCCTGGGTTGACAGTTAATGTGGAATTGGGTGAATTGCTTGATTCATATCTGAACCCCAACATTTTGGTGTCATTATCGGGGAGGATATCGAAGGCGCGAAAGTACGAACAATATTAATCGTAGGACCATTCTCACATCCTAGGGAGGGAATTTTTTCACCCTACACTTGGTCATGAGCATTATATTGTTTGTTTCTTTCATAGGAATTGCTCTCTCATCCTGGGAAGGGAAGTGTTTCCCCCCTATTTCAGGTCCTGAGCTTAGAATTTTGTGGTTGGTTTGATTTCCTTCTTTTTCTTTCTTTTTAGGGGCCACTCTCTCATCCTGGGGAGGGAAGTTTTCACCCCGCTCCAGGTCCTGAGCTTTCAATTTTATTGAATGTTTTCCTTTTATTTTCTGATTGCATGAACATAGATACAATTAAAATGGGTAGAGGAAGACCCCTAAAAAGAAGAAGGAAAGATCTAGGAAGAAATACCTATATCCAAGAAATCATTTCAAATGTTGAATTAGTAGCATCATTGCAAGCTGCTATTAGGGTGAGATCCCATACGAGCTTTGGAGGGTAGTTAGTTTCACAACCAGAACCTCCCTCAATAACTTAAGCACAATTCAAGGAAGAAGTAGTAAGCAAAGGATTAGGAGAACATAACACAATGAGTTCAGAAGAAGAAGAATACTTGAGGGAATTCACTACACCATTTGATCAAGGGAGTGTTGTTAAACAAACTCAACCACGCAGTATTGAACAATCAGAACCTGTTGAGATTCCAAGTGAATTTTGGAAGATATTCATGGCTCCTGCAGCTTCTTCGATCAAGTTCCCAATTGGAGATATCAGGGGTGATGCACTTATGAATCCTATTCCTTTGACAACTTTACCTAACTTTCATGGTATTTCTTCTGAAGATCTAGAAACATTCCTATTTGAATTCGAAGTTGTCTCTCGGGGGTATGACTATATTTATGATGCTCAAAAATTGAAGATATTCCCTGCCACTTTGAAGGGAACAAATTTGAGAAGATTCATGGGTTTAGGAGGGAAATATATTACTACATGGGATGATATGAAGACAATTTTCCTTGAAAAGTATCAATACTATTGCAAATTCCAAGATGTTAAGGAAGAAATCTTTAAGTTTATGCAGAAAGAGGAAGAGAACACAGAGGACTTTGTGAAATGTTTGCAATACAGTTTGCAGAGATCAGACCATAGTGATTTGAATAAGGGCATCTTGAAAATATTTTT
Organism: Pinus taeda; assembly: GCA_000404065.3. Classification (NCBI taxonomy): domain Eukaryota; kingdom Viridiplantae; phylum Streptophyta; class Pinopsida; order Pinales; family Pinaceae; genus Pinus; species Pinus taeda. Next base: position 7,497 of record APFE030542200.1, on the reverse strand, counting down.
TTCTCCAGGAACTAAGGGAGGAATCTTTGGAACTTTTGAACGTAGTAGGAAAGGGAGATATATCAAAGGAAGATTTTGACACCATCTGTGAATTGTGTGTTAAGTGTTCACGTGGTGCTGCAAGGAAAACGCAAGGGGATCCAAACCCTCAAGACATCCAACAATGGAGTTACAAAAGAAAAAAATGGAAACTTGTTAGACAACTTGAGGATTGATATCTTGAGCACACTATCCTCACAACTAGATGTTTTACAGGTGAAACAGAAGATGAAATCAGTGAAGGAATGTCCATTGAATACTCTGAGACCTGTGTGATATGTGAACAGAGCCATTCCTCTAGCACCTATCCATCTCTCCCTAGGCTGAAGACAGTTTTTGAGGGAGAAAATGAAGAAGCAGATCAACTATACTTTATAGGATCAAGGAAACCATGGAAACCATGCCACAAAACATGAATCAAGACCCTTCTCAGTATTTTAATAATTTGAATTTTGGGCCTTTGTCTGTACCTTTTTCACCTTCATGGCCACAGTCCTGTCAATATCCAATGCCCTGGCAACCATGGTTCCCTCAGTCTGGTCCAACTCCTTCATGGTCCCAGTATTGGCGTGGGCCTCCTCCTCCTTCAGGACTGCTCTCCCAACCTGTGCCATAAGAATAATTAACACTCCCCCCTAATGCCTCCACCAGTAATCCGCCTCTTCATCCACAACTTCTTGTTGAATCCAACCCAAATCCAAACAATAGGGGGCTCAACAAGTTGAGACACTCAACCTTCCTGCATACAGTATTGCCACCGCGAAATGTAATGAGTTAAATATCTGGTCTGATCGGGTGATAAATACTCAAAATTCACCAATAATTGTTGAACATACTGATGATGAAGTCTCAGAAGCAAAACCTAGGAATTCTGTTGGAATGGCTAGGGGTGAGTCAACACAAATTCCTATGGAACAACAAACCCCTTCTCAAACAATTGTTACTAGAGGATGTCAGACTGGCCTACCTTATCCCAAGAGACTATCCTTGAGCAAACAGAGTCCTCGTAATGAATTTTACTTTTTAGGGGAATTACAAAACTTATTTATCAAAATCCCCTTACTTTAGGTTATGAAGGACATACCAATTTATGCCAAAACAATCAAAGAATGTTGCTCTAAAAAACTTGGAAGAAAATCGCAGGATCCACTCACTATTCACATTATGGGAAAATTTTGAGATATAATGTTGGGGACGTTTATACCTGTTAAGTACGTAGATCTAGGGAATCCAATTCTTACATTACAAATTAATGGATTTTATATTCCAAATGTGCTAGTATACATGGGGGCAACAATTTATGTTATAACTTTTGCAACTTTGATTACCTTGGGCCTATGAAACCTTAAACCAACTCCCACCATCCTAGAATTGATAGATCGATCTACTATAAGACCAATAGGGAAGTTGGGAGATATCACTATTTTAGTAGACTCATGGAAGTACCATGTTGATATTTTGGCATTACATACCCAATCCCCAGCCGGTGGGAATTCTTTGATTTTAAAAAGACCTTGGCTTGCGATCGCATACGCTTGCATTGGGTGTTGGTCGGGAAATATGGTAATATCCAATGGGGAAGTAAAAAAGGATCTTATTCTTTATCCCCCTGCATAACCGAGTTCATCAAATAAACTAGGATTTACCTTAACACAAAAACCTCTACCTGCAAAAGGGATTGAACCTGAAAACGAAGAAATTAGACCAATTCTTACTATTGGTGAGGCCCTTTGTTTTAAGGATGAAACAGAAGATGATGCCATTAGTACTTTTATCAGTAGCCCCAACTCCGTTTCTGATTCAACCCGCCAACTATTAGAATATGTTATGAGTTGTAATGTTTAGGAAGCCATTGAACCAGAGACTGAAGTTGAAAATGTTCCTATAATTGTACCCCATAACAATATTCTTGTAGAAATTGAACCAGAGAAGACATTGAACGTTAATCCTGACCTTTCACCTTCCCAGTCTGAACGATTACTAAAAATCCTTCGGAAACATAAAGAAGCCTTCGCTTTGGAATATATAGACATGAAAGGAATCCCTGCTGATTTATGTACTCATCACATATACATTAAAGAATAATGTTGGCCAATTAGGAAACCATAGAGAAGAATGAATCCTACTTTAAAGAACATTTTCAATGGTGAATCACATAAAATATTGGATGTGGGATTTATTTACCCAATCTTAGACAGTCAATGGGTATCCCGACTGCTCATTGTTCTAAAAAAGAATGGAAAGTGACGGAGTTGTGTTGATTACAGGGAATTAAATGAAGCAAATCAGAAGGATCATTTTCCCTTATTGACTAGGTCCTTGATACATTAGTTGGAAATAAGTTCTTGTCCTTTCTGGATGGATTTAGCAGGTACAAATAGATCCAAATAACTTCTGAGGATCAAGAAAAAACTACCTTCACATGCCCCTGGGGAACCTTTACATACCTAGTCCTCCCATTCAGCCTTTGTAATGCACCTGCTATCTTTCAACAGGAAATATTAGGGATTTTTTCTGATCTAGTAAATGATAGTGTTGAAATCTACATAGATGACTTCACCCCATATGGGGATTCCTTTGAAGAAGGTATAGAAAACTTAGAGAAAGTACTTAAAATATGTAAGAAAACACATGTCTCTCTTAGTATAATAAAATTTCATATGATGATGAAGGAAGGAATAGTGTTGGGACATTTGCTTTCAGTTGTAGAAATTCGGGTTGATCCTGCCAAGGTAGAGGTAATATTAAATTTTCCTACACCTAAGACACCGACACAAGTAAGTAGTTTCATCGGTTATGCTGGCTATTATTGACGTTTTATAGAAACTTTTTCTAAGATAGCATTTCAACTTTTTTAATTTTTACCTAAGGATGCATAATTTGTGTGGACATATGAATGTGAAACAACCTTTGTAAAAATCAAAGAACTAGTTTGCAAAGCTCTGATATTACGTGGTCTTGACTGGAAGCTCCTATTTCATATCTCTACAGATGCTTCTCACATAGTAGTAGGGGTAGTCTTGGGAAAATAGGAGGACAAGAAACCATACATGATTTATTATTTCAGAAAGAATCTAACTTCTATTGAACTGAACTATACAATAATTGAAAAAAAAATTTGGTTGTTATTTATGCTATCAATAAGTTTCGGCATTATATTACAGGGTATCTCACATTTTTGCACACTGATCATACAACCATCAGGTATCTGATGAATAAACCTATAACTCCTTGTTGTATTAGGAGATGGTTATTATTAATTCAAGAATTTGATATTACCATTGTAGATAAGCCAAGGAAAGATAATATAGTTGCAGATTTCCTGTCTAGGCTAGATACTAGTGATGAAGGTGCATCCGTAGAGGATAATTTTCTAGATGAACATCTTTATGCAATTTCTACTCGCACTTCGTGGTATGTAGATATTGCTAACTATCTTGGTATAGGAAAAGTACCTCAACACTTACCATACAAAGAGCAACGAAGGATTATCCATCATAGTGCCCGCCATTCATGGATAAAGGGATACCTCTTTATACGGGACCTGATCAACAAATCTGGCGCTGCATAGGTGAAGATGACATCTATGTTGTTCTAAAAGGTTCTCATGATAGCCCCTGTGGAGGGAATTTTGCAAATAAGAGGATAGGTCATAAGGTGTTATAAATGGGGTACTATTTACCCTTTATTTTTCGTGATGCAAGGAAATATGTCCAAGGGTACGATAGTTTCCCGCAGATGGGACAACCTGGTTGGTTGGATGAGATGTCGTTACAACCATAACGAGTTCTTGAGCCCTTTCAGAAACAAGATATCAATTTTGTTGGGCCATTCAATCCGTCCTCACATCATAAAGTCCACATTCTAGTCTGCATGGATTATCTGATAAAGTGGGTAGAGGCTAAGGCTGTTGTGAAAGAAACATAACAAGTTGTGTGAGAGTTTTAGATGGAGGGGCGCAGTTCACATCACATCTGATAGCAAGACTTATGAAGAAGTATGGAATCAAGCATAGGGTGAAATCTCCATATCATCCTCAGATGAATGGTCAAGTAGAGAGTACAAATAAAATGTTGGAGAATATCCTTATGAAGACTGTAGCAAACCATTGCCGAAACTGGGCTGAAAAGCTTCCTTCAACACTTTGGGTGTATATAACAACATGGCGGAAGACAACATGATTTTCACCATACGAGCTTGTCTATGGGAAATCACCTTTGTTTCTAGTGGAATTCGAAATTAAGATGCTCAGGGCAACCCTTGAAGTAGGTTTGGATCTTTTAGAAGCCTAGAAACACCAACTGGAATAGTTAAATGAGTTGGATGAAATTTGTTTGGTAGCTATCCAGAACACTGTTGTAATTCAACAACATTGTGTAGAAATTTTTAATAATTTAACACATATTCAATGGAGATTATCCTGATCATGTACTATTGCGGAAAGCATACACAATACATAAGCTCCTCTACGTTGATCATCAATATAGCAGCATCAATAACAATAAAACATCAAGAGCATTCACACATTAACACAATATGTATCTCGGGGAAAGCATCTCGCTAAAAACCCCAACTATCTGTATATTAATGATTGAGTCATGTAACATTACACAGCATAATACTTCTCACAAGTATCTCCACCTCTGTTACACACAATACAGCTCAGATCTGATCTCCAAATCTCTTCCACTGCTTTCCTGCCTCCACTGCTCAATACCTGCTCAAGAACTGATGAGAATGGCTCACCAAACTCGTTTGTTCACCTGCAAAATAGTCACTCAGGCTTTGTGGACGTGAGCATAAGCTAAAATGTGGGAAAATACGTGGGCAAACTCATTGGCATACTCAATCCCTTGATTGTGCAAGATCTGGTGCACAACTATAGTCACAACTGATAGCAATATGATTCTCTACCACCTGTCCCTGTTGAACTGAACATGCACTGACATGCAACTGAGTTAACTGATGTATTCATTAGTTGTATTATGAGTTAATAACTTGTGAATTAATTAATAACTAATTCACCCAACTCATCTCTAGTCTATTTGCCAGTTAGACTAAATACAACCAGTTTAACAAAGCTAAACTGAACACAACTCCATCAACTGCACCTCCAGTCCACTAAACTCAACTCACTTGAGTTCTAACTGAAGTCATGCATGCAACAACTCAACTGACTCATAAGAAAAGCGTATTTCCTTCTGACAGCTGCATGTGCCACCTCTGTAGCTCAAACTGAAGTGCTCCAAGAGAATAAGATTAAGTTTATAGTCCAAATATTATTGTGAGATAATAATATTTGACTTTTCTATTTTTGACAGCCAGTCTAAAAATAGACTTGATCACTCACACTGTGATCACTCACACTTTCATCAAAAATAGAAGTCCATCTATTTTTCCAACTTGATCAATCATCCATAAACAACAACCTGCAATCCATAGACATGATCCATATGTCTAAAAATAGACATAGTCTAAAAATAGACTTGCGCCAAAAATAGCCTGCGGGCCCACTTAGTGAAGGCGACTCTTTTCACTAAGCTCCATAATCTTGTTGCAATCTCAACACTCCCTCTCGACAAGATATGGATTATCAGCAACCCCTATCCTGCCTCGGTGGTACTCGAATTTGCTCCTGGTGAGAGCCTTCGTCAGAATATCAGCGTCTTGATCCTCCGTTGGAATGTACGAAAGTTACATGATCCTCCGCTGCACACAATCTCTGATATGATGGTACCTGATGTCAATATGTTTGGATCTATCATGAAATACAGGATTAGCCGAGAGTTTAATGCAACTCTGGTTATCACAGTAAATCACAGTAGGATCCAAATGAGAACCGAACAAACCAACTAGGATCTTCCTCATCCATATAACCTCGCATGCAGCCACACTTGCTGCCATATACTCAGCCTCCGTTGAACTGAGTGCCACGGATCTCTGTTTCCTGCTATACCAAGAAACTGCTGTCGATCCAATATTGAAGACCCCTCCCAATGTGCTCTTTTTGTCCGTTGGGCTCCCTGCCCAATCTGCATCCATGAAGCCACATAGCTTCACCTCATCCTCCTGTTTGTACCACAAACCATATCCCGATGTGCCTCTCAAGT
>APFE030542197.1:0-27529 GCA_000404065.3 Pinus taeda | reverse complement strand
CAAAAGAAATTAATAAAACCTGACTATATGCATGTGCACTTGTCTTTGTTTTTCGATGAAGAGTAATTTCTATAGGGTTCAAGGAAAACTTCTAATGAAACAAACTTTTATTTTCTTTTCGTTAATTCACACTTCACACTCACAAAAGTTAACAAAGCTATGTATGCCTAAAGAGATGCAAGTCTATCCTAATGCAACAACTATATGCTTGATGCAAGATTCAAAACAACTCTAAAAACAAGAAATGAAAGTTTCTTTGCTTATCAAATTTTCTTTTGCCACTTAGAATGTCTAGATGGAATATGAGATGCTACCATTCATTTCGTCTAAACACTAAAAACAAAACTCAAGACAAACATAAAGCACTTTCATTCACTAAAAGGAAACTAAATGAAAAACAAGTTCAAGAAAGAAAAACAAAGTCTTTCAAAAAGTTTTCTTCGAAGAAACAACAAAAGAGTCTTTTCAAAAATGCTCTCAACAAAACTAAAACTTTGCGATTGCAACAATAAGCAACAAACACTTTTGCAAGCTGACACCATACAATGGACGAAAACTCAACAAAAACAAATGTGTTTAAAGATGCTTTTTAACAATCGAAAGCAGCAATGAAAGCTTTGGCAACAAAGACCAAAAAAGATCAAAAAGACAATTTCAAGAAAGCATCAATCGACAACTTTCATGAAACAAAGAAGTGAATGGTCACAAAAAGCGGTTTTGTCAAGCAAACAAAAAGTCACCAAAAACCAAATTCAACACAAATATTGATAACAATCTTTCTGCCCTGATAAACCAGAGCCACCAAGATTCCAACAAGAAATCTTGCGTGCTTTTAGCAAAAAACAATGACGCTTCCAAAAACAAAACAAGACCAATACTCCTTACAATCAGAGAGAAATCAGAGTAAGACGCTTGCTGTAAAACAAACAACTAATATTGAAAAATGACTCTTTCAAACTGAATCAAACCACCAGACAAACCTTCAGAGACACAAAAATTTATAAATCTTGAAAATTGCAATATATACGCGACTGTACTTATGTGCAGATTGTTTGTATACACAACTGTACTTATGTGCAGATTGCGTGTATACGGGACTGTACTTATGTGCAGATTGCGTGTATACGCAACTGTGCCTGAGGAAACCTGCGTATATGTAGGTTTACTTCAAGAAACAAGCGTACATACGCTTTTGTAACTAAGGAAAATAGCATATATGAAAGATTTCAAGAAAAATAAAAAACAAACTAAAGAAACTGGCAAAACTTAGAATTCAAGAACAGACCAAACAGTAACAGCAAACCAACAAGCAATTGAGCCCTGATTGGCTTGACAAACACCCAAACTAGGAACAACAAGAGTGTTGTCCCCAGTGGAGTCGCCAATTCTATTGAGGGATTTGCTCCCCTAGGGCTTTTGGGTCGAAACCCTAGCAGACTAAAAGTTGTCTAAACAGAGAAACACACATTGACATAGCCATTATGCTATTAAAAGTAAATTCCATAGTAAGAAGGGCGTACCTCAGGTCCTACGTTAGAGAAGTTCCTCAAGGGTCCAAACCCTTCTTCAAGTCCCTTTCACTCCTTTGTCCTGCAAAACAACCAATTCCAAAGAATACAGCAGTATATGGACAAAGACTTATAAAGAAATCATCTCTATGTTATAAAAGAAGGAAGTTAGTTATGAACTTTAAACAACCATTCACATATGAAATTCAAACATGAACATCATAAACATAAATAAGAAGCATATCAGGAACCAAGATGTGTTTCTTTATTATAGACAAATAGAATGTACAAAAGGAGTAATATCACCTGAGTAACCTTTCGTAGGCTCCAAGCAAAGCTTCCTTCCAGATCCATCCAGCCTCAAGCCTTTAGCATATCTCCTTTCAAGACTCACTCCGTGATGCCATAACTAGTGGATGAACATCAACACACAAGGAAACAAGAGTTTCCTGTACAAATGGGGGAAGTGCAGAAGGCACAAGGGTCTTCAGACCTAGTCAGGGGAAAAATCTTAGTATAATAACCTTTCTCTCTCTTCTCTCCTCCCTTAGGCCTTCCCTTTGAGGTCTTTTTATACCTCTCCCAAAGCAGTTTTTTAGTTGGGAGTTGGTTGGGAACAGTTGGGCCACGGGCACTAACAGGTGATCAGCAGGTAAAACCTGCGATCTCCGCCCAAAAATAAGGAGTTTTATATTTTTTTAAGTGTTTTAATACATATACGCGGGTTGGGTATGTATGAACCCGCGTATACACGCGTTTAACTCAGAGCAATGTCGCGTACAGGGAATAAAACACTGTTTTTTAGATTTTGGACCAGGTCTGGAAGGAGGGGTTGCCCTAGGCCATAAGTGCAGCATCACAAACCATAATGGTGAGATTTGGAGCTATAACAAGGTATTTGGTCCAAGGTATTAGTCCTAAGTGGTTTTGGTCCAAGGTATTGACAAAGGATCTAAGTATATAAGGAGGAGAAGATCAAGGGCTAAGAGAAGATGTAATGAATATATTAGGAAGTGTTATGTGCAAGTGTATGGGTTTCTAAGGAATAATTCTATCTAAAGTATATTTTATGTTGCAAGGGTTGTGATTGTGATTTGATCTGAAATAATTTGTGCACCTTGAATCCAATATTATATTAGGATCATGAGACCTAAATTGACTTTTGAATGATCTGATATTGAGCTAGATCTGATCATGTACACCTTTTTTACTCTTTAAATATCATGATATAGGTTTGTTTGAAGTCTAGAAGTGCAACGAAGTTATGAAGTAAGTATTTGCAGATCTGCACACTAGTTAGCTTTGGTGAAGGCGTATATACCCGTTGGTTCAGCTTTTCCAAGTAACATATGCAAAAGAAAAGCTTGATGTTCAAGGATGACTGATCTATCAAATCAGTGCTGTTGTTTTATTGTTGTCTATCAATGAATTATTCTTAGATCTAAATGTAAAACTGAATGAATAAGGAGTTTGATATTTGATTGATTGATTGTATAAGTGAGAAGAAATGATCTTTGTTGCTGCCTATGTAAAACTCTGTAAGTTGACAGTAGATGTTTAGTATATTTTTGGTTGGTACAAAAGTTTATGTTTGCAGTAGTTTGGAGGTATACGTAGGTTTGATTAACAGAAGTAGCGTATTCAGTCTAATGCATGGTTTTGAGGTTATAGCTGGTTCTAAATGACCATGTAGGTTTTTGGGTTCAACACATTGTTCTGGTGTCAGTGATCTAATTGTTCAGATAAACTAAATGTTGGTTGATGCAGTTTAAGTTTAAAAGTTGTTGATGGGTCCGGTATGAAAATTGGATGAAACGCGGCCTTCAGATTGTGGTGTTGTGTTCCAGGAGAATCCAGTCTGAAATTCATGAAACGTGGTCCCTGGAGGATGAAAGAAGGTTGTAGCCTTATGTAGGTCGGCGCCTATGTAATAGAAAATAAATTGGCTAGTACAAGAGCTAGGGGGTTGCAACTCCCTTCCAGTAGAAGCTGGAAAATGAGAGAAGGTTGTAGCCTTCTGCAGGTGGGTGCCTGCATACTGGTATGAATCTGCACCAGTACATGATTGTAAACATATTTTCTTATTATTAAAAGAAGATAGAGATGACAGCAACAAGTGGCTTTCACCCACATTGGGTTTCCACCTTAAATCTTGGTGTTCATGTGTATTGCTTATGTGTGATGATTTATTCTATTTTTTACTGCACTATCTAATATGTTATTGATGCACTGGTTTAAGATCAACACATGATAAATTGTCTAAATCACAAGTTCCCTGGATATACATTGGTTTCTCTAATCACAGTTGCATTAACACATTAGTTCACTTCATTGAAGTAGCATATATAAATATGTTTGGGAAATAAAATTATTGATCTAAGAATACTAATTCACCCCCCTCTCAATATTATTTCCAACAGACCAACTAGATTATGGGGTGTATTTTATCAACAAATTTCTTTGTTCTCATCAATGACATAGCTACCTATTTATTTTCTTGCTCCTGGGGGTTAAGACAGTGGTGTCCCCTTTTCCCTCTATTATTCCCACTCATTGTTGAAGGTTTAACTTGCATGGTCAATTCAATGAGCGAGAGGGGTGCATAAAAGGTGTTAAAGTTTCTAGATCAATGTCCCTTTCTCATCTACATTTTGTAGATGATATGCTAATATTTGGGGAGAGCACTATTTCAAAATGGAGCATTTATCACAACATTTTCTATGTTTTTTGTTCTTCTGTAGGGATGTTGATTAGTCAACATAAATCCTCCTTTATTTTTAATAACGTTTTAGATGCGACTAAGAATTATATTTCCTTCATCCTTCCCTTAAACATGGTATCCATTGAATAGGGATTATGCTATATGGGCTACAATCTCAAGCCCAATTTCTATTCAGTGGAGGATTGGTCTTGGTTGATCAAAAAAGTTGAAAAGTGTATTAGTAATTGGTTTTATAGGTGGCAGAATGACTCTGGTCAAAGCAGTTCTTGTGAGAATTCTTGTATGTTATGTTGGTTGATAATTGGTGTCTCTTAAAACTCCTAATTACCCCACATTAATCATCAACCCAGGCAAGTCCTTTTATTCCAAGAGTGTACACAATATGTGCATGCTATAAATTCAGAGAGTAATGTTTCTTAAAATGAAGTATAGACCTTTGATACAAGAGTAAATGGATGCATCTAATAAACTCAAATTGCAATCATTAAAGGAAATATGACATCTAAGATTCAAGACTCAAACCTCTTTTGAAATTGTAATCAAATCTCATTACAAGCAGTTCAATTAACAATAGCATCAGCTGAGAGCACAGTAGCGATAACTCATCTCTTCTTAGCTGATTCAATCTAAATCATACTTAATCTCTACAAAGTGATCCAAATGGAAATGATATCAATCAGAGATTTCAATAGCAATAACCAAATGCTTACAGTTGATTAAATCAATACGATTCACTATATAAATAATTGAATTTGGAATAAGCATAAATCGAATCAAATGATAGTGTTGTAAAACATGTAAAGGAAATGTACTACTTCAACATAGGAGAGCGGTAATTAGTGAATAAGATAAACTCATAGAAAACAGGAAAATTATCAAACCAATCAAACTTGCGAGAACCAAAAAGATATAACACAACGAAGTAGTTTAATCCACCAGAGGCTGGGCCCTTAGCCACCAGCGAACACTGTTGAGCTACTTCAGAGAATCCGAATGAACAACAACTTCAATTATATATTAATCATTGAACTTAAATAGCATTACAATATGGTCGCGTTCTCCAACAGCATGAGTCTATAAATTATAATTACAATTTGAAATAACAAATATCCATCCCCTTTCTTCCTATAATCTTTTTCTTTTATAGTCAGAAAGGGGTAAAAGATAAATGCGATCGCTCAGGATCTCCCGATCCTGAGGGATTCGCAGCTGATTGCTATCTTCAAACACCTTTCCTATTTCGTGCTGATCCTCCCGATTTGTCCTCAGCCCTGTCCGCAACTGACGCGTTCCATCCTTCATTTGTTGGTTTATGTTGTTCCATCATTCGGGAACATCAATTATTCCTTTCATTGTTTTTCTACATAAAGAAGAGTAAAAAGTTAGTTACAATGGCTAAATCTTAACTACAAGTGGTTCATCTATTTCTTATCATAATCCATCAATATATTAGCGTATTAAGATATGAAAAAGATAAGAAACGAGGAAAAAGGTGATGAAATTAATAGTAAATACATACCCATTTCATAACTCAACATATTAGATTTTAGTATCTAAGATTCCAAAATCCACCACTAGGAAGATACGACAAAGTATGTTTAATTTCCTTTGGACTAGCAAGAAACAATGGGCCAAAATGTATTTGGCAAAATGGGACCTACTTTCTCAACCCAAAAACTGTGGGGGATGGGGATTAAAAAATTTACATTAGTTTGGAATGACTCTGGATATGAAGAGATTTTGGAGGGCCATTACAGGCTTGGGTATTTGGCGTCATATCATAAAGGATAAGTATCTTTATAATAGGCCAATCTCATAGTGGTTGGGGTCTTTAAATCCAAGGATATACAAAGTTGGTTCAAATATCTGGAGAGGCTTGGTGGAGGTCCTTCTCTCGATTCAGAGTGGGTTGGCTTAATAGCAAAAGTTTCCTCAGACACAAATTTTATTAATAAGGAAAATAAAAAATTACATAAAATTTGCAAGACCTTACACATGATCACTCAACACCCTTGCGAGTGGAGAGAAACAAGATTTAAATAAGCTTGTGGTGTAGACTAATTTTGTTATGGATCACTTATTTCATTTGCAAGTGTCCATTTATATTTAATGCACTTGTAACAACACTCCTAATTATTTTCCTAAATTAGTTCCTAAGAAACAACACCTTTCTAAATGTCATATATTTTAGAAAAAATAGATATTCTAAGAAGACTCTAAGACTCTAAATAATTAATCTAAGAAAATTCTAAATAATTAAATTTTAATTTATGTACTTTGGATCATATATCTAACATTCCCCCCTTTGAGCCAAGGTACATTACAACAGATACCAAGCTCTGCCCTGATCTTAGTAAATTTGATCTTGCCTAGTGGTTTTGTGAAAATATCTGAGATCTAATCTTTTGAAGGACAATATACGGGTTTGATGACATCCTTTGCGATGAGTGTCCTGATGTAATGATACTTTGTGTCCACATGCTTTGTTTTGGAATGGAAAACTATATTTTTGGAAAGTTTTATGGGTGATTGGTTGTCGATGAATAAAGATGTGGCTTATGCTTGAGGAATGCCTAAATCCTGCAAAACTCTGCACAACTAAACAATTTCACACATTGCTTCCCATGCTGATATATATTCTACTTCTAACGAAGAAGTGGCAATTGTAGCTTGCTTCTTGCAACTCCATGAAACTGAAGTTGACCCCATGTTCATGAAATAACCTAATGTTGATGCCCTATCACCAATAGTTCCAGAAAAATATGCATCTGAATATCTACCAAGTACAAAGCTATTAGAATTTTTTTAAAGAAGACCAAAATCTTTCATCCCTTGGTTATATCTAAGGACCCTTTTTGTTGCATTCTAGTGGCCTTCCCTTGGTTCATGCATAAACTATGAGAGAATACTAACTGCATAAGATAAGTCGAGACGAGTGGTTTTTAGATAGATCAAGCTGCTAATTAACCATCTATAAGTATTACTATTCACCAATTCCCACCTTCAAATTTTGAAAGTTTTAAGTTTTTCTCCATTGGGGTGAGAACAATCTTGGAATCTTGCATTCCAAATATTTTAAGTAGTTCAGATGCATACTTGCTTTGACTATGAAAATATTGTTTGGATGTTGGTATACTTCAACTCCAAGATAGTAGTGAAGTAATCCCAAATCAGTCATCTTAAATCCAACCTGCAACTCCTTCTTTACCTACATAATATGATCATTATTATTCCCAGTAATGATCAAGTCATCCACATACATAACTAGAATCATGATATTTTTACCCTGTTGGTGCACATATAATGTATCATCAAATTCACTTTGCTTAATTCCAACCTTGCGAAGGTACTCATCCATTTTTACATACCAAGCTCATGGAGCTTGTTTCAATCCATATAAAGCCTTGATCAATTTGTATACTTTGTGTTCTTGCCCTTCAATCTCAAAAACTATAGGTTGAGTCAGATATACTTCTTCCTGCAAGACTCCATTGAGGAAGACACTTTTAACATCCATCTGATGTACTTTCCATCCTTTTTGAGCTACTAATACAAGTGTTAATTTGATGGTGTTCCATTTTGTTGTAGGTGCAAACGTTTCCTCATTGTAGATTCCTTCTTGATGCGCAAAACCTTTGGCAACAATCCTTGCTTTGTGCTTGTCCATGTCTCCATCTGGTTTTATACTTAATTCTATAAACCTATTTGCATTCGATGGGTTTCACATTTTTAGGATAGTCAACAAGTTTCCAAGTGTGGTTTTCCATCACTGCCTTGTATTCTTCAACCACTGCCTTTTACCATTCGACATGTTTTATTGCCTCTTTGTATGTGGAGGACTTAGTAAAATCATTTGTTATTAAGGAAAAAAATTCTTCATTTCTTTGTGAACGTCTTGTTCCTGTTTTGTCTTTTTCATCTCGCCTGACATCCTTCAAAAGTAGAATAGCCCATTTATGCAGTTGATGTTCATTTGTTTGTGGATCTAAATAATCACCATCATTATACAGTGGATTGATATATACAAATTTTCTTCGATCATCTGAAACTTTAGGGGGTGGAGAGTTACTATCAGATGAGCTATTGTTAGGAGATTTAGATGAGCCTCTAGAAGATCTAGATGGTCCAGATGAAGTAGGTTAGCTGGATGAACCATTTTTTAATGAAGGCAATTCAATCTCATACCAATGTTGTGTACTTGGTTGATTTTTAATTTTGTTTTTCTTTTTGTCTCCCTTAGTTTCCAATTTATGTAGAATACTTTCTATGTCTATGGCAATGTTTCTTTTTGTTTCATCAAATACAACATCCTGAATGACAATAAACTTTCCATTGGACAGAAGACGATATCCCTTCTTTTCATCAAAGTACCCAATCAATGTACTCTTCAAAGTTCGTGAATCAAAGCTTAGTTCGCATTTCTTTTGGAACTAAGACATAACACACTGAACCAAAAACTCTAATATGTTTGACTCGAGGTTTGAAACCAAACCATGCTTCATATGGTGTAATTCCATCCTTAAGAGAAAATTAGCATGGATCTTTCCATCTCTAACAAGGTGCGATTCATTCTTTCTACTACTCCATTTTGATGTGGAATGTAGACATTGCAAACTATATTTTGATACCATTCTCCCTACAATAAGTTTGGAATTCATTGGAAGTGAATTCCCCTCCATTGCCTGTCTTGAGAGTACCAATTTTCTCTTTAACTTCATTCTTGACCAGTTGGCGAAAAGTCTTAAACTTTTCAAATGTTTCTAAATTTTGTTTCAAAAAATAAACCAAATTCATTCTATTAAAACTGTCAATGAATAGTCAAAAATATCTACAACCACCTAGAGAAGTTTGTAGAGGTCAACAAATGTCACTGTGAACCAATTGCAGACACCTATTTTCACACCATGAACTTGTTGGAAAAGTCTCTCGATTTTGTTTCCTGTAAATGCAAGCTTAACATCAAGCCAATGCAACTTGTCTTAACTCGCTCTGATACCACAATAATAGCATAAGTGTCCTTAGACACACAAATTTTATCAATAAGGAAAAGAAAAGAATACATAAAATTTGCAAGAGCTTACACAGGATCACTCAACACCATTGCAAGTGGAGAGAAACAAGCTTTAAATAATCTTGTGTCCTAAACTAATTTTGTTATGGATCACTTGTTTCATTTACAAGTGTCTATTTACATTTAATGCAATTGTAACAACACTCCTAACGATTTTCCTAAATTAGTTCCTAAGAAATGACACCTTTCTAGATGTCATATTTTTTTATAGCAAATAGATATTCTAAGAAGACTCTAAGACTCTAAATAATTGATCTAAGAAAACTCTAAATAATTAAATATTAATTTATGTACTTTGGATCATATATCTAACATGGCTTGGAAAGATGGAAATAGGCATCTGGTCACCCTTGGTAACGACTCCTTTATAGGTGATACAACTCAGAATGGTTTTTATCTCCAACTCTTATTGCTTGCCTCAATGCTTAGGGAATCTTTTGGCTATGTCATGTCTCGCTGTCCTCCCAACTGGGTCCTCCCCTTGGTGGATGGAAAACATCATCAACACTAGGGTTGCAGGGCCCTTTGCCCTTAGAATGGGATGCTTTTATCAAACTCCAGGAGTCAAACAGTCTTTTCTTGATGGATGAACAAGATTCCTTAGTTTGGAGATGGAACATCCGTAATGGCCAAATCACTATTGAAATAGTCTACCACTCAATCTATGCCTCTTTCTTGCTTCCTAGCGTGAGGCGGTGGACTAGTAAAATATGGAAATGGTCGATTCCACCAAAACCAAGATGCTTCATCTGGCTATCCCTGGAAAACTGTATACTAACATGGGATAAATTAATTAGAAGAGGCTTCAACGATCATAATATGTTTTTTTGTACCATCAACATGTTGAATTGACGGGACATCTTTTTTTCTAGTGTACATACTCAAGATCTTTATGGGAGGCTTTATTAACATCGCTCAAAATCCATGATTCTAGCCCCCTATCCTCCCTAGAGGTTTTTTTTGCAATGGCGGAACCATAAGATGAGCCTCTTTAAATATGCTTCTAGTTTTGTTACATGGGGGATTTGGAAGGTCCGTAACCATCTCATCTTGGAAGGGTGATCCATCAGTCTCTCTGGGATACTATCACAAATTTTAGGCTTTTTTAAGGATTACTCAAGGCCTCCATATCCTAAGAGGACCCACCCCTTCTATTATCCACCAAGCCCACTCCCTAAAAATGTGGATTTCTTTGATGGAGCCTCACAAAATGGTTCCTGTGGAGGGGGACCCTTCAGCTTTCAGGGAACTTGTCCTCTCTCCTCTAGACCAATTTTGGAACAGGTTCCTACACTAAAACCAAAATTTGTGCTTGTTGGGCACTATTGCATGTTGCAACCTCCTTAAACATTGAATCTTTACAGGTCTTCGATGATTCAAGTGTGTTATCAATTGGCTTGTCAGAAGAAGTGGAATTCAGGTTCTTGGCATTCAATTCTGGATGGATTACATCACCAATCTTAAAATCAATTTCCAAATGCTTGATTTCCAACACATTTATAGGGATTGGAACCATCAAGCTGTTCTATTATCTAAGAAGAAGAGAAGGGAAACATCTTTTTAGGGAAGAGACAAGGAAATCGGGTGTATTGTCTAGGGAAGATTAGTGTTTTAGATGGCTAGTTAGTCTCGCTGGAATAACTCTGGAACTTGGCTTCTACTTCCTTTTTGGCTGCACTTTACAAGGCCTGTGTGAGACTTTTATATTCAGAAAGTTCTATAGTATTTTGATTCAATTTTGTTTGTATATATATGGATTAAAGTCGCCATGGATATAAAGGTCTCTTTCTATTTGGATATATATCCTGAAGTTGTATGGATAACTATATTCATTATGTATTTGACAAGTTTATCATATGTTTTCTTCTTTTATTGGTAATTAATGTCCGCGTGTAATGCTTTGAGATGCTTTTATATGTGGACTTCTCTGGCCAATGTACTCATTTTTTCAAGTAATAGAAAAATATGGTTTTTTTTTTCTCATAAAAAAATTTAAGTGTAGATAAATAGACTAAATCATATTTAGCTAATTAATATATTTATTGTCCTCTAGATGAGTGATGTATTGAGTTAAAGTTAAAAAAAAACTTTCTACCGCCAGATCCTCCATTTAAACTTATCAGTGCAATCACTAGTAGATCCTCCATTTAAACTTATCAGTGCAATCACTAGTAGATCCTCCATTTAAACTTATCAGTGCAAGCACTAGTAGGTCGTTGATCACTCGCATTTGTTTCTCTATGTAATAATTTTATTTCTTGAATGCACAAGTTATATACTAAAAATGGGGATTATTATAATTATTTTATAGTAGTAATAAGGCCCATGGTGATTTGCTGCAAAAGAAACAACATTCAATGTCGCTGACGAACAGGACAACCTCCCATAAGAAGCGCCGCTACTTATTATTACTGCACCAATTATACGGATCTTGTCTGAAGTACCTATTGAATGGCAAGAGCATGTCCATACGTGCAGAAAACTGTTCTGTGGCTATTTAAAATGTAAGTTGTTTGAAAGTGAAAATTTGTTTTTGTTGTTGGATTAATATAACATGACAATTTTGGGCGAAAACTGTTATGTAGTTATTTGTAACCCAGTTGAAAAGGAATTTTTGTTTGATTTGATAATATAAATTTACAACATTAATATTATTAATTAGTGTAATTATATAAATTAAATAGCTCATAAATATAAATCAAAACACTTAAACACTTATTAAATAGTCCATTAACGTACATCAAAACACTTATTTCATGATATATTACATATGATTTTAAATTGAAAAAAAATATAAAAATTAAAAAAAAAACACAGAACCATGTAAAAAAAATGTTCAATGATTATTTTAAATGTATATAGTTTGAAAGTGAAAGCATAGTTATCTGTAATTAGGTTGAAAATGAAATTCTGATTGTCATAGTCTATCTTTTATAAGTTTTGGAGGGTTTTCAGGGTCATTTTCTAGTCTAATTTTCTCAGAATCTAGCAATGATTAGTTGGATTCACAATTTGAGGTTGTGAACTCTCCACAATCAGGGTGCCCCTTTCCAGGGTTTTGAATCAATATATGCAGTCAAAAATCGATTTTAAACAACAAAGATCAGCATTTCACCCAAAACTGATGCAGAATTTGTGAAAAACTCCAAATACATAATGTTTAAACAACCCCATTTTAATTTTATGGTTGTTTGATATGATTATTTAATTTTATGACGTCAATATTATTAAATAGTGTAGCCATATAATTTTAATGATATGAGTTTGAATATAAAAGACATAAAAAAAATTTACTCAGCCAACATATTTAAATATTAAAGAAACAAAATCATAAAAAAATTAACTAATATATAACTTTATTTTAAATTTTAACTAATTATTTTATTAATTTATAAAAATTTTATAAATAGATATTTATTATGTTTAAGATTCTTGTCATAGTTGTTTAGTATCTTCTATTAACATGTTAAAAATTGCTACAGGAATTTCTAACTTATAAATATTTTTTTGTTATAATATTAGTGGGTTCTAAATATCCATTGCCCAAAAAGTCATAACTCATATTCCTGTACACCTATAAATATAACATTTATATACTTAATCATTTTAATTGAAAGAGAAAAACATTAACTATTTTATAAAATAAACTTTATTTTTTTAATTATCAATTTTATTCTAAATATAAATTATTATAAATACTATAAATAATTATATTTTAATAAAATAAAACAAATAATAAAATATATAGTAATTGACTATATCTTAATTATTTCTAATTAAATATTTTAAATAATAATAATTATTTAATAAATGTAAAAATAAAAATTTCATTTAAAATGTACATATTAGAAAAAACTATATGCTATATTATTATAAAATTTATTGGCCAGTTCTTTTGAGTTTTTCTCACTTAAGTTGTGATATAAAATGAGCCTCTTGGAAAATTAAAAAACTATATACCATATTATTATAAAATATATTGGCCAATTCTATTGAGTTATAAAATATATTGACCAACTCTATTGAGTTTTTCACTTAAGTTGTGGTATAAAATGAGTCCCTTGGAAACTAATCTAATTACGTTAGTTAGATTTGAAAATAATAAATATTATATTATTGTTTCTATTTAAGTTGTGATTTAAAATGAGTCCCGGGGATCAGATTGGTTGGATTTGAAAATAATAAATATTATATTATTTATAAATTAGATGAGTTGTATTTGAAAATAATAAATATCTATAAAATTATTTATTTTTACTAAAACATAAAAATATTGGAATTTAGTTTTTTCAGATTCTTCACTCTGTTTATGGATAAAAGCAATGCAATGTTTGACCGTTATCATTCATGAGCTTTGAAGCCAGGTTGTTTTTTTTTTCTTCCAAGTTTTGGGTTGGGTTGTCTTGATATTATATAGAGGGAGAAATAATGTCATCTTAATTAAATATATATTTTTTGTGATCATAGTGAAATATATTAAGGGTATTTAATTTTCGTAAAAAAAATTGCAATTGGTTTACCAAATGACTTGCACATCATTGTAGTTACTAGTTAAAAAAACATTAGTAAGTTGGTTGAGTATTTTTGGTTGGGTTTAGACTTAAAACTACCTTTTTTTACCAATCAAGTTTTCATGTGTTCTTATGATAATATATTGAAAGCTTTAAGCTAATTCTCATCCAAGAAATCCTCTTCAAGTGGGAACCATTAATATGAGTTAATACCATAAGTTTTAATTCAAATGAGAGGCTTCTTCTAGGTGTTTCTCACCATAAACCCTTTGGCATTTACATGCTTTAGGATCAATTCAATTGTTTGAATGCATTGTTGAATAGAAGAGTCGGTTACTACCTAATGTAGCCATGATCTTCTAACACATTTATAGACCTCTGAGTTTGGGTAATCCTTTCACAGGTTCTCCCTCTAAAGAAATTTGTACATGTCTAACCAATTATAGGTCGTGTTCCTATTACTAAAGTAGATGGTGTCTATGAACTTTGGACCAAGTGTATTGGTGGAGGTTTCATCATCAAGGATATTGATATAATTGGGGCTTTTCTATCCCTCTTTCCTGATGTGAACATGATTTTCCATACAAAACCCATTCAAAAACAATAGATCACATCATTACAGTTAGTAAAACCAAAATGAGGGACGTATGCCCTATGATTTGAAGTCTATGCTTGTTGAGGGGATGAATCATACTTCTTCGCAAGTTATGAGCTTAGGACTTGTTGTGGCTTTTTATTTAAGTTGTGATAAAATGAGTTCCTTGGAAACAATTCCAAATAGGTTGGATAGATTTGAAGATAATAATATCTCACACATATATTTATGTGTATCATGAAATGTACTTTGATTTCCATGGTGTCATGTAATATATGAATGCGGACTTTTTGGACTATACAGTTTTATCTCATGGCAAGAATTCTTGTTTGACACGAATAACATCCATGAGCATAGAAGTCAAGAAGAATTGAGGTTATTTTCTTTCAGGTAGGTTTTGGGTATCTTGATATTATCTCTTAGAAAGTAGAAATAATGTCATCCTAGTTGAACATACTTCCTATGATCATAGAAGAATATATCAAGGGCACCCAACCTTTGTTAAAAGTCTTTGCATTTGGTTTGCCACATAGCATTCACATCATGGTAACCACTTGTTGAAACGGAGTCTTTAGTAAGTTGGTTGAATATTCTTTGTTGGGTTTAGACTTAAAACTACCCTTATCCACCAACCAAGTCTTCATGAGTTCTTTTGGTAAGATGGTTAAAGCTTTACTTTGATTCTCATCCAAGAACTCTTCTTGAGGAGGGAACCCATAATATTAGTTAATATCAAAAGTTTTGTTTGAAGCGAAATGCTTCCCCTAGGTGTCTCTCACCATGAACTCTTTGGCACTTGTATGTGTTAGGATGAAAACATTATCTTTTGACACATCTACATACCTCTAAGATTAGATCATATTCAGTCAAGTTTTCCCTCTAAATAAATTTGTACATCTCTAACAAGCTATAGGTTGTGTTCATATTACTAACGTAGGTGGTTTCTATGAATGTTAGACCAAGCATATTAGTGGAGGGTTCATCATCAAGGACCTTGATAATTGTGGTTTTTATGTCCCTACTTCTTACAGTGGACATGATTTTCTCTATAAAACCCATTAAAACAACAAAGTACATTATTACAATTAGTAAAACCAAAATGAGAGATGTATGCCCAATTATTTGCAGTGTATGCTTTGTTGAGGGGGTGATTCATGCTTCTTCACAAGTTCTTATCTTGTGACTCATAGTGAAAAGTTTGCATGTCATCAATGAGCATAAGACCAAGCTAACATAAATCATAGTCAACAATATGGGCTATCATCCACTACAAGGTCAAAACTCATCCTATAGCACCATGGGTTGCTCTTCACTATGAGGCCAATGTTGGCTTGGGTTTGAGTCTTGATTTAATATTGAATTGTTGACATGAGGAGAAGGCAAAGGTAGCTTTTCCTTGCAATGAGGTGTCATTGAATTATATGCAGGGCCCATGGAAAATAGGGGGAAGTGTGATGGGTAGTCTGAGTGCATCTAGGGAGAGAATAAGGCATGTATCATGGATTATAGAAACATTTCTTCCATGAGAAAAGTAAGGTGGCATAGCCTATGCCAAATCACCCTTTTCAATGTGAGCATGGCCCATATTATTAGTGCCATGGCTAGATGTAAGGGGCAACTTAGTTTGGGATGCAATCCTTGTTAAGACCTAATGGTTGAAACACTATGTAGGTGTGGGGTTTCAATTTTACAACTGAAGGGTGAAAAAAAGGGGGAGGAGGATCGATTAGGAATGGGTCATAACCCTAGCCAAGTATAATAAGTGAAATCCTAGCAATCAAGATCATGATTGTCCAAAGAAGTAGATCGAATTTGGATCGTATTCCTAATCACATTCTTATATGGTATCCATGTCTAAGAGAGTTTGAAGGTTAAATTAAAAGTGTCAAATAAATTTTAAATTCATAATTTTGGATAACATAGGATGTCCTTCCCTCCACGTGGTACATGCTGATGTGGCAAGAAGACTCATACAATTGCCTTACATGGTAGAAGGGTTGGTGGCAAAGTCAACACTATTGCAATCAAGGATTCTAAAGTGCAAGGGTGAAAAATGACAAGGGGAATGGAATTTATATATCAAAATCTGGGAAGTGGCATGAAGTTTGAGGCAATAAATGCCCCAAACATGTTTTTAAGAGAAATAAAGTTCTATTGTGATACAACACAGGGAAGAGAGGCATGTAAAATTTCCTTGAAATTGCAACAACTGGAATTTATTCTCCTAACTCATTAGTAGTTTAATTATTTACGACAATTAATAAATAAATAATACTACAATTCTTCAAATAAAAAAATATGATGCGTAAGTAAAATCATGAAATGATAAATAGAAGCACACACATAAAAATCAACACAATAATTTTTAAACTAATAGTACCCAAAAAAACCCCAAAGGAAAAATCTATGCAGTAGATGAGGGTTTATTTTATTATTATGCAGCAAATTCTAAGAGTACAATAATATAGATTCCTAACTGGAAATCCTTCGACAAACATCTAGCCAAAAATAATCTGGAGATAATTATCTCCTTCTACAAACAATTTGGCCTCCCCTAGCTTGCTCGAACCCCTTACTGGCAAACTAGCACTATGTGGAATTCACACTGCTGGGCTTGGAACAACTTGCACTTCGTGCAAACTAGCTCCAAGTGAGCTATCCAACTTCCCTATTCCCCTGGAAAAGGTTCGCTCTACCTTTTGGATGATCTCTCGACCTTCATTAATTGAAACAAGCCTTCTATGGCAACTCACACTAGGGTTTATGGCTACTCACACTAGCTTTCATTGCGGCCTTCTCTACAGATAATTCAACATCCTCTCTCTTGCCTCTCCAGCACTAGAGAAATTATGGAAAATTCTTTGGAATCCTCCTCCAAGAGTTTTTGTTGCTACCTCTCTTTGATGCTCTCTCTTTGGCTCAAACTATACCCTTGCTGAATCATTGAAACTAGGTGGCTTGATCTACCTTAGCTAATTCACTCTCCCTCTTGTTTCCTTCTCTATCCCATCTCTATCCCATCGAATTTCTCTTATAATCTCTCATTCAAGCATCAATGACCAATATCTAATCATGATCAATGCCTAAGATCATTTTAGACTTGATCCATGTCACTTTCTCGAAGTCTTTAGAGAATAAGTCAATCTCCTCAATTAATTCCAATTAATTACTCAATTTTCCTAAGTTATACTTAGGCATTTTTAATTATTGATCAATTAATATAATTGAGTGGTCTCTATGTGTTTTCTCCTAAAACCTTTTCTGGGTTTTGAATATCTCTTGTTCCTTAGCCTCTTAGACACAGATAAAGACTATAACACTTGTCTAATGCTACAAAATAATCCATAAACCAATACTCCCTCTTAGCAAGGAAGGTGTTCTCTCTCCGCAACATCTCTCTCCTCTGCAACATGTAGCTAGACTAACCATGTTGTTGATGATACAACTATCTCTCATCATCCATCATGCCACTACGCAAACTTTGATCTACCTCACGTTGTTTCTCTGTTACTAATAATGCACTGCTGCTCCAATTATTGCAATAGTGAGTCTAATCTTATCTACATCTGAAGTAGATCTAGTAAATATTCCCTGGATGGAAACCCCTACATGGAGTCCCACTCTGGCTGGAACTACTCCTACAACCTGCAACTGGGAAATTTGCATTGCCTCCTCCAATCAAATGAACTACCTACAACTGTAACTAGAAGCTCAATTTCTATTGTGCCACTACAGCTATTTCTCGAACCTCTAATTGCATTTGGATTTACAACTTCCTCCTGAGTAATTGACTATGTTAAACTAACACTGCAACTGCCTTTCAAGCATTTGACTACTCCAAGTTCTATAACTATCATCCAAGTAACTGACTACAACTAGCTCTGCACTATCTACCAAGCATCGGATTGCGCCCAACTAGTTTTGAATTGATCTCATGCTTATGAATATTGTGGGCCCCTGTAGCAAAGGTGATGGTCCCGCTGCAACAACTGGAATTGATCTAACTGATCTCCTTGTAACTTTTTCACTGGACCTTACCCATCTTGACATAATTGAGCATCAGTTTCCTCTTCCATTTGGAGGTATCATTGCTAACAATGCAAATTTCCCAAATCTAGAGCTCAAGTCGTCTATCTTTGTTGAAGCTATCGTTTACTCCAACCCCTTCTTGTCCTTATTCCTCTTTGGAAATTGGATGACATAGTGGTCAAACTCACCACACCTGAAGCATTTGACCTTCGATGGGTCATTTTTCTTCTTCTCACCCCCTTTTGAGTTTTATCCTTAACTATGACCCTTCTTTGCCTTCCCTTTACTTTCAAGGGAAACATTTTCCTCTTCCTCCTTCTCATCTTTCAGTCCTCTATTGCTACTACTAGTAGTGCCTTCAGCTAAACTAATCCTTAGCTTCTCTTGTGTGAAATCACTCCACAGGTGTTCCCAATTTGGAAGTTGATCTTGTCCAATGATCCCCTAAACAAAGGTCTGTCATTTCTTGGTAAACCCGTTTAGAGTTATTCACACAAGCTCCTTATCATTAGGTTTCTCCCCTACAGGTGCCAACTCATCCTAAACATTCTGAATTCTGGTGAGATAGGAACTCACACTATCACTCTTTTGCATCTTCGTTGTCTTGAAATTTTCCTTGAGAATCATTTTATGATTCTCTAATGTATTCTCATACAACTTTACGATGACATCCCACATGTCCTTTGTCATAGCCTTGTTTGCAATATGTGGGACGATATGATCCTAAACCCCATATAGGACCATCCACTTAGTCTTGGACATCTCTTTCTTGAAGTTTTCCAGCTATTGTGCATTTTTTGGCTTTGTTAGCACTCCAGGAAACTCTCCTAAGTTGTAGCTCAGAGATGCTTGGTAACATAGAATATTCAATATTGTTCTCAGAACTATTGGAATGGATGATGGTTTGGATCAAGTTAGATGACCATTTCAACTATATTCCCACTCAAGGCATGCATGAACACTCTCAACAACACAAGGCTTTAAACACCTAATGCTCAATAGTTTATAGATTTAATGGATAGATGGAGAATACTAAATATATCAGCAGATTGCATATATGACCACATATGAATGGTTAGCTACAGGCAACAAAGAAGCTTGCAAATCTAAGTTATCAAAGTAGAGATAAGATGACAATTATCTGGCCTTAGACACAAGGAAACATGAACAAAACTATTCAAGTGAAAGCATAGAACAACAAAGAGAATGGATGTTGAACATATAATGGTAAAGGAAGCTTATATTTCTAGAATGAAGATGAGAAACTTGAAGGAACAAAGGACGAATAATCTCCAAAAGTTGAACCCTTATTACATTTAGTTTTCTACCTTTTATAGGCCCTTTACAATGCTCCTGCACTCTCTAGAAGGCTCAGAGTCTTAATCTATTTGATTTGCATTATTAACTACTTTGATTCCCTGAAGGCAAGCGTGGCTCGACAGTTTCTTCTTTTGACAGAAGATTAACCATATTTAGATATTTTGGGCAGCTCACTGTGTCTGGGAGCTCTCTCGTGCCAAAGGTGCCCCATAATGTTTGTTAGGATGGTTGTTGCACTGTCTATGCAGTTGATGCTCTCTGATCTTATTTGATTTGGGCTGCAGCATGTTGTGGCCCTTCTCTTTCCCTTTCCAGGTTCTTGTTTCCTAGCAATATGTCTTCGAGCCCGTATATCCCTCTAAATGGCCCCTTTCTATTAATACAGGATCGTTTTATGTTTAAAACAAAAAACGCAATGATACTTATGAAAATCCCACCTACCTCTGTCCTTTTCAGACTTAAGAAATCCTTAGAAATGTCTTATTCCCCTCTTTGGTCCGCCTTCGCAATGACAAAATGTCTCCGTCATCGATCTAGGAGTCCTAGATCCAATGGCGATGATTCATTTCAGGTGCCTCCTTTGTACTAGAGTTAATCGCCCTATGAGGGTGGTTTTCTCCCTCCTTGTCTTGGAGCTTGGTCTAAACCACTTACTGCCCATGGCCTGCCTGAAATCCTGCCTATTTTAACTTTTCCTTTGTATTTTGAAATATGCCTAAAATGTTAAAAACACGGGAAAATCTTCGTTGGCGAACATCAAATATTATATATATCACTTCCCTGACCCTTTCGGGTCCGGACTTCATCGCAATCGCAAGGCCTCTAGGTTTCCTTTGTATTTCGTCGAAATAACAAAGATACATAAAAACATTAAAATGTGGCTTCCCCTGGAGCTAAAATATTATATTATATCGCTTTAGAACACATCGGGTCGGTGTTGTCTAGGCTCCCTTTGTATTTTCGTTATATAACAAAAGTACAATAAAATAATGAAAACTACGTCAGCGTGAATCTCAAATATATTAATTCTTATATATACCGCAGTCAGGTCTCGGTATCGGGTCGCCTGTCTGTCCCCGCCCCTTGGTATAGCACTGATGCGATACAATGATTTAATCCAATCACAATCATTGATTGCTCAATGCGCTTGTGGGTTTTTCACTGTTTTCCTTTGGTTATCGCCTCCCGATAGTGATTTTTAGCCCTTCCAAGGGCTTTCCTCCCTTGCTTGTTTTGATCGATGGATGATTTTTTAGCACCTTTGAAGACTGCTTTGGAGCCTATTTGGATCCCTTGGGATGATTCTTAAGAAATTTTGGAGACTTTTAGGACATATATGGATCCAATTTTAGGCCTTTGTCAGCGAAGCTAACAGGCTCTACCATGATGTTGGTCATGAACTCCTTCAAGCCATGCTCATCTAACAAAAACTACATTATGGCCTTACATATGCAAAACTTAAAGGTTCTATTAAGTCTATCCTAGTCCTCGAATCTTACTAAAGTCATATATGTGAAACTCAAATAAACTGGAGACTAGATCTAGAAATATCCTCCTTCCTGCTCGACCTTCCTTCTGCTACACACACTCCCTTAGTAATGTGCATATCTACTCTTAGTTGCCTCTAGAAATCATTCTCTAACAGTCTCACTACCTATTACTCCTCTCTAGGAAACTCGTTCTACCTTCTGGAAGTCCTTTTGCGGAATCTGGCACACGTTTTTCTACTCCTGAAGCACACACTAGCTAAAGTTGCACATCTACTAGGACCTTCTGCTATTGGAAATCACGGATCTCCTCTTAGAAACTGGAAACTGGAAACTGAAAATTCTTTGAGAAAAAATGGAAATCTCCTCCGTGTGATTTTCTCTTCCTGCCTAGCATAAATATGCAACTAGAAAACATGCTACAAATATTCTATGCAAATATATTCTCAACAATTCAACTAATCTTATCACTAGAACTACTTCCTGGAAACTACACTGCCTGTTGGAACTTTGCTCTGGGAAAATCGAACATTTCCTACACTCTGCCTCTAGAAATGGATTTTCTTGCCCAGCAATTCACACTGACCGAATGGCCTCCGTAGATCTAGAGAAGTTGTGCTCATGTCTCCCTCTAAAGCTCCACAATTCTACTTCTCTTGCTTTTGAGCCTCTGATTTGATAAATAATGCTTTGATGCCATGTGAATTTATTTTTGAAATTGTAGAAACTGCAATTTATTCTCCTAACTAATTAGCAATTTAATTGTTTACATCAATTAAAAAATAAATCACATCGCAATTCTTCACAAAATAAATACTTTGCAGAAGTAAAATCAAGAATTAATAAATAAATGCACACACATAAAAATCGAGACAATAATTTTTGGACTAATAGTCCTGGGAAAAACCTCGAAGGGAAAACCAATGTAGCAGATGAGGGTTTATTTTATTATCATGTAACAAATTCTGAGAATACAATAATGTGGATTCCCACTTGGAAATTCTCTGGAAAATATCTAGCCAAAAGTAACATGGAGATAATTATCTCCCTGTGTAAACATTTCATCCTCCATTGGCCTACTCGAACCCCTCAATCACAAACTTGCAATACTTGGAATTCACACTATTGGACCTGGAACAACTCACACTAGATGAAAAATAGCTCCAAGTGAGTTTTCCAACCTCCCTATGCCACTGGAAAATATTTTCACTGCCTTCTAGATGATCTCCCGGCCTCCAACAACTAAAGCGGGCCTTCTCCAACAACTCGCATTGGGTTTATGGGTACTCGCTCTAGCTTTTGCGGCCTTCTCTATAGATAATTCAGTCTCCTCTCTCCTATCTCTCTAACACTAGATAAATGTTGGAAAATTCTCTGGAATCCTCCCCATGAATTTTCTACTACTTCCTCTCTCTAATGTTCTCTCTCTGGCTTGAACTACACCCTTGTTGAATCACTACAACTAGGTGGCTCAATCTGCTTAGCTAATTCACTCTCGCTCTTGTTTCTTGGTCCATCCCATCAAATTGCTCTTATAATATCTCATTGGAGAATCAATGGCCAATATCTAATCATGATCAATGGATAAGATCATCCTAGACTTGATCCATGTCACTTTTTGGAAGTCTCTAGAGCATAAGTCGATCTCCTCAATTAATTCTCATTGATTAATGAGTTTTCCTAATTTAGACTTATGCATTTTTAATTATTGATCAATTAATTTAATTGAGTGATCTCTAGGTTTTTTCTCCCTAAAAATTTTATGGATTTTGGAGATATCGTGTTCCTTAGACTCCTAGACATAAATTGAGACTAGAATACCTATCTGATGCTACCAAATACTCCATAAACTAACAAGACATCACTATGATGCGAGCTAGGGAAATGAGACGAGATGTGTTTCCATAGTGAAGGTTTTATAGACAATATTCTAGGTGGCTATGCAAGGAGACTATGACGTGCCATTGGAATGATAACCTTCTAGAGATATGTTGCAAGGGTAGATATTAGTTTGGCGATACATTGGACTAGTGAACTTCCCTACAAAACAAGCTTGTTACAAAGAAGGGAGCTTCCTTATATTGCATGGAAGATGACCTTCACTATGATGTATCAATGGAAATAGGGATTTCATAATGACGTATCACTAGGAAGACATGTTTTAAAATATCTATCAAGATGGCCTAGAAAAGAAAAACAAGGGAAGTTAGAAAGAAAAAAGGGCTTGAAGCCTTAGGAAAGGAACTTAACAATGAAGAAACTTAAGGGGAGACCCTTCATATTTGTAGGCATAACAACACCTAAAAATAATATGGTGGGGAATTTTTTATGCTATAACAACACTATAATACCAAAATTAAATGAAATACACCCTATTCTATTCTCCTCATTGAAGCAAGTCTTTCCCTAATTGAAATCATAACTATAACTAGGGATCCAATGTATAAAAGGAATCATGTCTATGACTAGGCATCCAATGTATAAAAGGAGATTAAGCAACGTGGTAGACAATATTCTTCCTAAAATTGCTTCAAATTCTAATGAAAACCACCTTTGGCTCAACTAGGGATGGCATGAGAATGCCCAATACTGGCTAGAGCATTGAGGGATAAAGGAAGAGATCAGTTTGTAAAAAAGGATAATATGTGATATTATTACATAAAACTTTATGGAGAAATTGTGGTGTGATAAAGAGTTAGAGGGGAAAATGAAATTAATATATTATAAGGATGTGATCAACCCAAATCTGAAAATTTAAAAGTATGCTAGTAAAAAGAATAAAATAAACATTGCTAAATTATGAACAAACTCTCATGAACTCCATAGTGCAATTGATTGTTGTTCATTTCCCAAAACACAATGGAATGAAATAATTTTCACCTTTGATACTAAGAGGGTGGAAGATGAAAATCCACGGGGGCTTCACTAGGGGAGCAATACCTTACCACATGTGTTCATATTGGGGGTATATATTGAGGAAAAAATGACATAATATATTGAGCATATAATAGGAGGTAAAGGGTTTTTATATTGGAAGGTATAAAAAATGGAGTTCAAAGTTAATGAAAAATATAAAGGGGTGTGAAAAGTGTTAACAAAAAAATGGATACCTATAATATCTAGTGAAAGTAGGAGTTTTTTTAAGTGGAAAGGTGTATTGGGTTCTTATTGGTAGGTGGTTAAATAATGTAATTTTAAGAGGTTTTTTCCAATATGTAGTCAAATTAAGGGTATTGTTTAGTATTCCACAAATTCATGTAATATGTTATAGGTTCATTGAGTGAAGCCCCTGTGTGAAAATGACATTCTCTTAGATTGTCCATCATATACTCAAGTTAGGTCTAAATTTCAAAATATTTGTCACACCACCAAGCTTCCTGACCCTTCAACTCAACAAAACTATGGTGATCTTGGAATGCTTCTCTTATTGATTTTTAAGAATAGAATTAAAATTCCAAAGAATTCCAAGTGATTTGTTACCTTCTTAAGGTTTAATAGACCATATTGTCTTGGTGGACATTAATTATAATCATTGTCAATGTCATTATATAAAAAAGAGAATTGTACATACGTCATACGATTTATTTTACTTTGAACACTTCAATAAAATAGGATACTAAACTTAAAAATATATTAAATCACCTCATTCCATTAGAACTTAGTGGGAAACTAGACATGCTTGTTTTCTATGCTAATGAAGGATAGTTCCAGAAACATGGTAGGATGTTAAAGGTTTAATTAGTTCAGTGAAACAACACAATCAATCAACTTCAATTGAGGAAATTAGTATGGAATTTTAGAGCTAGTATCGAGAATCTACTTTCTTTAGATCTCGTGACACCAAGGAATTACAAGACATGGAGTTCTACTAGCTCACCAAAAGCTTGGTAGGCATCCCATTCTCAAACTAAAAATCTCATGAATAAAATAATTAGATAGAATCATGAGGGTTTGTGAACCAAATAATTAAATAGAACCATGAGGGCTTGTGAACCAGAATCATTGGATGACATCACAAGGTTTTCCACCAAGTTCACCACTTTGTCTAGAATTTCCTTTGGTCTTAGCTTCAAAGTGTATACTGAAGAATTTGGTCTAAGCTACAAGGTGTATGGTGAAGGCTAAGATAGGGAGGAGGAAAAGAGAGAACATATGAGTCCATACATATCTTACCTCACCATTTCCCACCCCATCATCATTAAGGATGAAAAAGAGGATTAGGTAATTTAAAAAGGTAAAGCTCCATAGGCGCATTTGGCCCCTCTTTTTTATTATGTCACCAGTTCCCACCCCATCATCATTAAGGACAACAAAGAGGAGTAGGAACTTTAAAAAGGCAAAGCTCCATAGGCCCATTTGGCCACTCTTTTTTATTATGTCTCTAGTTTTCT
Source organism: Pinus taeda (assembly GCA_000404065.3). Classification (NCBI taxonomy): domain Eukaryota; kingdom Viridiplantae; phylum Streptophyta; class Pinopsida; order Pinales; family Pinaceae; genus Pinus; species Pinus taeda. The sequence continues at coordinate 1,895 of APFE030542197.1, read as the reverse complement.
CTATTTTATTTTTTATATTTGGCTTTAAGTTAAATTTAGACTTGCATGTTCTTTTTTTTATATACTAGAGGAATTGGAAACTAGTATGTTTTCACTAGCATGCATGTCACACATGTTGAAAAATGTGCAACAAGAAATGTTAAATTTTGAATGTGCTAAAAATAGACCTACTAAAACTAGCATGTCTAAAAATAGTAGTTTGGCCAGTGAGGTCATTGGCCACATTGGGTGAGAGGTGAAACTGCTAAAAATAGAAAGTTCTAAAAATAGCATTTCTGGGTCCCTTCCTATTTATAGTAGTCCCTAGTCTAACTATAAGAAGTAAAATTAATTTTGGTCTTAATAGTAGTTGGAAATATTAATTAATTAATTCAGTTGAGTTAATTAGTTAAGGAAATTCGAATTTGAAGTCTTTGTGAGCATGCACATGAGTTGTCCCACTGATTGAGGAATTTATTCTTAATTTCCTCCACTGATTGAGGGAATAAGTATGAGTTCTATAATGAGAGAATCAGTTGACTTAGTTCTAACTAGTCAAGTCTAGTTAGATTATTTTAACAAGTTGTTAAAATAATAAAATATAGTTTGTTAATGCTTGCATGCATGTTACAACTATTATTTTAGATCACTAAGAATTCACTCATGGGTAATTGTTGCATGTCAGTTATGTCAGAGACCCAGTTGAGATCAAATGTGGGGCAGTGCACTATCAGATGCTTGGATATTTCTAGTAAGTATTCCTTGCATGGAGAAGGATCTATTATAGGAGATTGGAGGACTTGTGGCCTATATATTGAGGCCTAGGTAGTCCATGATTTTCATCTTCTAATTGAAGATCATCAGAGTACAAAGAGAGTAGGATAGCTATTGAGTTGATTATTTTTGTATTATGAAGAGGATTCCACATAGTTGATAATACATGGTTGGGTTTTTAAGCGGGTGCTTTCCCCTGGATATATCTTGTGTTATGTATGTTTGATTTCTCCATATTAGTTATATGTGTTCTTATAGATGTTTCTCATGGTTGATTAAGCTTCCGCTAAATTGTTTATAGAAGTAGATCAAGTGTTTTTCTTTAGTACATTGCATTACCAGGTTGATCTATAGGTGGGAAATTTCTACATGGTATTAGAGCTAGCTGATTTGTAGAAAATGTTCTCCATGGTATCAGAGCTAGCTGATTTGTAGAAAAATTCTACAAAATTCTACAAGAACTAATGGGGCATATGGAAATAGGTCTCCTGGTGGGTACAGGTAATAAAGAGAATGCAGCACCATCTAAGAAGCTCAATGCATCTGACAGAGGACAAGGACTTCGACATGAGGAGAAAAATAAGGATGAAGGTTGGAAGCCTTCGCAATGTTGGACTTGTGGAGGAGAGCATCATAGGGGATATTTCCCACAACATCTGGGTGGTAGACCATGGATCTATAGTGCTCAGGAGGCACAGAAAGTGGGAGATGTTGGGAAGAGTATTCCTAAGGTCTATGCAGCACTAGATAATAGACACATAGACCATTAAGCATCTAACATTGAGATGGATGGTAATAATTTTTATCAAGTTGTTTCTATTTTGATTGACCATGGATCTAATTATAGTTATGTTAATCCTGACCTGGTGGATAAGTGTGGTTTGAATAGAGAAGTGCATGAAAATTCTTGGTTAATGTAGTTGGCTATAGGTACAAAGAAGTGGGTTCATCATTGGGTAAGAGCTTGTGCATTTGATTTGAATATTATGCGTACCTTAGAACATTTGAATGTATTACTGTTGTGATCATATAGTATGTTGTTTGGCAGGGATTGGTTGTACCTTCATAGAACCAAGGTGTATTGTTATGACAAATCCATTGAATGCTTGGATGACAATGGAGAATAAAGAGTCTTGTGAGGT